>OX463766.1:523753-616146 GCA_949825005.1 Gasteruption jaculator | reverse complement strand
AAAAATATTTTTAAAAAAAACTAAGAAAATAAAAATATTAAAAAAATACTTAAAAAATGAAAATATTAAAAAATAACAAAAAAAATTTCGAAAATCGAGGAGAAAAATTGAGATCTCACGTATCTCGAAGGCTCTTCTTCGTTCATATCGTTGAAATTCTCCGGAACCACGGAAGTGGCGTTTTCATGGTCCAGATAATCCTGGGGAAGCTGTCCCTTGAATTCCGATCTCAAGTAACGAAGTTTCCAACTGAAAAAATTATTATATATTATTTTTATATATTTTAAATATTATATTTATTTGTTATTTATATATTATATATATATTTATATATTATTATAATTATTATTATATATATTATTTTAATAGTTATTTTTCCATAATTATTCTTTTCAAAAAGGATTTTATAATAAAAATGTCTCACTTGTTCGAGGGGAAGAAAAAGCTGCTCGGAAACCGATACCATTCCTTGCCGACACAAAAATTGATGTCGATGTCGGTCGGGATGTTGCTCTCGGAACCGATCTTGTTCGCTTCCATCATAATCTCCATCGGAGCATGGTAACCTTCGATGGAAAGGAAGACAAATTTTGTAGAGAATTAAAATCAAATTAATAAACTAATTTTAATTATAAAGGAATTCTAAACATTATTAATTTTGTAATTTTATAATTATAGAATTATTAATTATATAATCATACAATATTATAATTTTTTTAATTTAAGCATAATTATGAATTATATAATTTCAAATTTTTAATTGTTACATAATTAAATTACCACATATCGAATTATTAATGATTAATTATATAATTTTATAATTATAGAATTATTAATTGTATAATTATATAATTTTAAATTGTTATTTTATATAATTTTAAATTTTTAATTATTACATAATTAAATTACCACATATGGAATTACCGTTAATTACAAAATTAATTCTAATTAAATTTCGCAATTAAATCCCGACGCATTAAATTACTAATAAATTAAAATAAAATGCAACTAAATTACGTAAAAAATAATAAAAAGTAATAAAATATTTTTAAAAAACCTAAGTTCAATTACAAATTCATTTAAACAAATCCCAGTCACCTTTATACAGCGCCAGGGTCCTGGACAACCCGAAAACAGCGGCCACCGAGATCGCAGCGACCGTGACGAAGGTCGTGCTCTGCAGGTAATGCGAAGTCTTCGTCCTGGGGCTGATCTGGGTGCGCAGGAAGAAGTACAGCTTCTGCAGGGCGTCCACGGAGACGGCCCCGGCCAGGCAGATCATGGGGTAGACCGGGAACAGGAACCTCTCCTCCTGGAAGAGAACCCGGAATTCAATGAATTTTGAATCCACGGCTTCGCTTTTGCGCCTCACCTTGTGCGGCTGGAGGAAGAAGACCAGGAACCAGAGGTACAGCGGCGCCAGGGAGCACCAGTAAGGCAGGCAGATTTTGCTCCGGGGACGAGCCGGCACCAGGATCCGGACCAGAAGCTGCGAAATCGGTGGATTAATAAGAGAACAAATTTTTAAAAAACAAAAAGAATTTGAAATTCTCGAATTTCGAGTCGCTCACCAGGCCCAGGGGGGCCAACAACGAGCCGACGAACACGAGGTTGAAGTTCAGGAAGCCGTTGAACAGGTAGAAGACGAACGGCTCGGTGCCGTAGAGGTCCGGGCCGTGGCTGGTGAAGACGTTGTACAGGACGATGTTCAGGGGGGCCACCGTGGGCTTCCCGTAGTAGATGGTGTCGAAGGCGACCAAGGGCGGGAGGATCACCACCCCGGAGATGACGGTCCATTTCAGGAATTTCGCCCACTGGGCCCGCCGAAACAGCAGGTCCACGGCTATGGGCACCCTGGTGGGCCGAAAAAGAAATTTTAGAAAAAAAAAGAAAATTAAGAGAAAATTGTTTGGGGGCCAGGGTGTTCCCGGAGATGAGGAGTATCTTTGTCCTACCCCAGAAGTGCGGCAAAGGGCCAACCCAGGAGCGCCGAAAGCGCCGTGGAGAAGATCGCGAGCTCGTATTTTTTGCCGTACCAGGCTGCGATCGCCACTGTGCTGAAGTACCTGTTGGAAAATAAAAAGAGGAATTTTAATAATTAATTAATTTAAGTAATTAATAAATTGAATAATTGAAATAATTAATAAATTGAATAATTAAAGTAATAAATGTATTGAATAAATCGAATAATTAACATAATAAATATTTTGAATGATCGAGTAATTAAAATAATAAATAAATTAAATAAATAAAGGGACACTATATTTTGGGAATTAAAAGGATTTTCTTTTTTTATTTTTGCTTCAATATTTTTGCCTTTTTTTGTTTTTTGGTAAAATTGTTGCTTGAAAATTGGAATAAAAATTGGCAAAGCTGAGGGAACCTTTTTTTTCTATCTAACTAAATTTTGGGGAATTATTTTATTTATAATTATTTTATTTGTAATATTAAAATTATTTTCATTTTAAAATTGAATTTGAATAAAATCATTTTAATTTTCAAAATATCGAAAATTATGTTAATTATGAAATTGAAATATTAATAAAATCATTTTAATTTTCAAAATAACGAAAATTATCTTAATTATGAAATTGAAATTTCAATAAAATCATTTTAATTTTCAAAGTATCGAAAATTATGTTAATTATAAAATTGAAATTTCAATAAAATCATTTTAATTTTCAAAATATCGAAAATTATCTTAATTATGAAATTGAATTTCAATAAAATCATTTACATTTCAAAATATCGAAAATTATCTTAATTATGAAATTGAATTTCAATAAAATCATTTTAATTTTCAAAATATCGAAAATTATGTTAATTATGAAATTGAAATTTCAATAAAATCATTATAATTTTCAAAATATCGAAAATTATCTTAATTATGAAATTGAATTTTAATAAATTCATTTTAATTTTCAAAATATCGAATTAATAAAATAAAATAAAATAAAAAATCGAATCGAAGAGCGAATAATACCTACATGGAAAACGAAGAAGGCAGAAAAGCCACGCTGGAGATGAACATGCCCGAGCTGAAGATCAGGAACAGCAGAGTCAGCCTCGCTACGTGGACACCGAATTCCCGACAGACATTTCTATAATTAATTAATCAATTAATATATTATAATTAACAAAGAAATACTGAATTACATAATTTTGAATTATTCCATTCAATTGTTGCTTAATCAAATTTTTTCGCAACAAAATTACACCGTTTCGAATGAATTAGCATTTAATTGGAATTTTATGGGAAAATAAAAATAGGATCGGCCCATACTTGTAGAAATAGACTTCCGACAAGGCACAGGCGACCGACAAGAGACACCTCACGAAGTAGAAGACCAGCACCGGATTGGGCTCGAGTAAGTGGCAGTAGATCTTAGCCGGCACCATGTGCAGCAGGAGGTAGGTGTACGAGCGCAGGGCGTATTCGGGACTGTACTCCCATGTCTGCTGTCCGACTCCGTAGAGCAAATAATGACTCTGTTCGAAGGAAATCGTGAAAAGTCGGAACCAATTCTCATCAAAATTAAAATACTAGGGGTGTCCCATAAGTTTCTTCCCTTCGACTCGAGGTCGAACATGGTCTGGCGCGGAAGGAACTTATGGGACACCCTAATAGAGTGAATCCGAGACTCGAATAAGAAAAATCCGAGAATTGGAAGAATCGGTACCGGTTCCCAGTAATTGTAGGTCTCGTCGCAGTCGGTTACGTGACTCCATATGGCCGAGCAGAACCGAGCCGAAAGCAGAAACTTAAAGGCTGTGTCGCCTCCGGGGTAGACCAAGGAGACGTCCAAGTTCGAGGAGGACGACGAAGACGAGGAAGCGGAGGCTTCCTCGGATCTGCGCATAGAAAAAAGTCGTGTCGTCGTCGATCGAGATAATTAGAATCTTTTTCTGTGTTAATTAATTTTTTCACGATTAAGAGTCGATAGAAATTCGAAAATATCTGGAATATTTTTGAAATTTCTTTCTATAAATTCAAATTATTATTAATATCAATTTTTTCTTCGCTCCGTTGGTCTTAAATTTATTATTTATGTTAAATTGTTATAATTATAATAATAATTTGTCATTTTTTAATTTATTTATTTATCAATCGAGCGAAAATGTGTCTACAAAAAATTATATTTAGCGAAAGAACAAAATAAAGATAATTTATTATTACAATTAATAGAGTTTCGCAATTTTATTTGAAATAAACAAATTAATTATTCAATTTCAAAGATAATTTCTCTAATTTTAGATAATTTTAGAAAATTTCTCTAATTAGAATTAATAAAACATTAATCGAGAAAAAAAAAAGCTCCAAAATTATCAGAAAATGTGAAACCCAAAAATATAAAGCAAAAAAATTGTTTTTTTCTTTTTTTTTTCAATAAAAGGGTATTTTTTAATAAATACAAAATAAATGAGTACCAGTGGTTCTCAACTTCCACCCTTATTTCGGACTTTTAGGGTTTTCAAGCAAATACAAGGGATGCGAGTTGAGAACCACGAATTTTTCTTCTAAAAAATTTACCTAGCTACTAGTTTTCGCTCCTCGGCTCTCTTCTGGTCCCGTTTCAGGTAAAACAACTGTCGCTGACGTTGCGCGGGTGCCATTCTCTCTCATCATTTCCTTTTCTTTACAATCTTTCAATTAGACCGGCGACATTATCGAAGAAAAAAAAAAGAAAGAGTCGCTTTTTGTGCGATTCTATGGTCCAACCCAGAAAAGATAAGCCACGATTACCACGAAAGCGAGATTGGCGCCGCCAGCGGGGGAACGCTGTACCAACTTGCGCGCAACTTTCCCGTTTGAAGAAATTTTTCATAATTAAAAAATATATATTTTGTTAATATTATTGAGGTTTTAATTATAATTATTATTATAACTATTGTTATAATTGTTGTTTCATGGGAAGAGGATAATTTTTTGTAATTATGATTACGCATTGGAATTACGCAATAATAAAAATAATTGTAATTGTAAATAAAATATTGATTTCGAGTAGAAATTAATAAAATGAAAAATGGGCAATTATTAATAAAGAGAAAAATAAAAAGAAATATTATCAATTACCAAAAAATTGTTATTGGGGAATTATTATTAAAAATAAATATATAATTATTATTGAACCCAAACGGAGGAACCTACGATACCGACGACAGGAATCCCCCATTTCTGACCACAATCATGGCGTAGCGACTCGCGAGTGACGGAATCGGAAACAACAAACGAGAAAAACTTTCTAAATTAGTCATTGTTGTTCGTGTGTCTCCGATTTTCCGGCATCCAGGAATCGAATTCTCGATTGTCGAGTTGGAAATCCGCGCTCTAGGAGCCATGGCTCAGGAGAAGGGAGAAGTCCTGGAGCACCAGGAAGCTTCGGTCGCGGAAAAGGAGAGCGACTCCGACGAGAAAGGAGGTATTAGTTTGTATACACACATTCTCTCTCTCTCTCTCGCTCACAAATTACGCATATTTGTTTTGGTTCGAATTCCCAAATTCCTGCAGTTTCAGGATTTCCAGTTTGGTCCAAATTCTCATATTTCTTCAGTTTCAGGATTTCCAGTTTGGTCGAAATTCTCAAATTCCTCCAGTTTCAGGATTCCTAGTTTGGTCCAAATTCTCAAATTCCTCCAGTTTCAGGATTTCTAGTTTGGTCCAAATTCTTAAATTCCTCCAGTTTCAGGATTTCCAGTTTGTCCCAATTCCCCAATTCCTTCAGTTTGAGGATTTGAAGTTTGGTTCCAATTCCCAAATTCCTCCACTTCCAGGATTCGCAGTTTGGTCCAAATTCCTCCCCTTCCAAGATTTCCAGTTTGGTCCCAATTCCCAAATTCCTCCACTTCCAAGATTTCCAGTTTCGTTCCAATTCCCAAATTTCTCCCCTTCCAAGATTTCCAGTTTCGTCCCAGTTCCCAAATTCCTCCACTTCCAAGATTTCCAGTTTCGTTCCAATTCTCAAATTCCTCCAGTTTTAGGATCTCCAGTATGGTCCCAATTCCCAAATTCCTTCAGTTTAAGGATTTGAAGTTCGATTCCAATTCCCAAATTCCTCCACTTCCAGGTCCAAAGTCTCAAATTCCTCCAGTTTCAGGATTTCCATTTTGGTCCCAATTCTCAAATTCCTCCAATTTCAGGATTTGAAGTTTCATTTCAATTCCCAAATTCCTCCACTTCCAGGATTCGCAGTTTGGTCCAAATTCCTCCCCTTCCAAGATTTCCAGTTTCGTCCCAATTCCCAAATTCCTCCACTTCCAAGATTTCCAGTTTCGTCCCAATTCCTCTATTCTTCCATTTCCAAGATTTCCAGTTTCGTCCCAATTCCCAAATTCCTCCACTTCCAAGATTTCCAGCTTGATCCCAATTCCCAAATTCCTCGATTTCCAGGATTTGAAACTTCGCCCCGTCTTTTGATTCTTTTTCTTTTTCGTTTCTTCTCCAGCGACCGCGGCGATCTTGGAATGCGCCGTTTGCCTGCAAGTTTGCATCCATCCGGTGAAATTACCCTGCAGCCACATCTTCTGCTACCTGTGCGTCAAGGGCGTCGCGAATCAGAGCAAACGGTGTCCCATGTGCCGACAAGAGATCCCCCCGGATTTCCTGGAACGGCCGAACCTGGTGGAAACGGGTGGAATCGAGAACGAGTTGAACGGAGCCGACGACGAGTACCATTGGTTTTATGAAGGAAGGAATGGTAACTCGTCGAATTGTGATTGTTAATTAGTGGTATTGTTGTTTTTGTTGTTGTTAATGTCGTTGTGTTATATCGTTTGAATGGGACGGAATACAATTTTTGTGGTCGATGCGAAATAAGAGTCGAGTCAAGTCGAGTGATAATAGTTTTCCAGACGATACGAGTTTTTTCTTTTTTTTTAATTAATTGGTAATTGAAATTTGAAAATTTTTAATTAACTAAGAATATTTATAATTATTTGGAATGGGGAATATTTTATAGTTTCAATTTTTACCCATTTTTTTGAGAAATCGTGTGTGGGGGATTTTCGGGGAACCCTTGTCCGATTTATATATTTTTTTTTATTCGCGAAAAATCCATTCGTATTCATAAATAAGTGATTAAATAAAATAAAATGAAAAAGTTACAAGTGATTAAATCGTGTACCTAAGGATAAGAGCAGCGTTAGTGAAAAATTTCGTTGTCTTGACACTCCTCAGGTTGGTGGAAGTACGATCATCGGACAAACGATGATTTGGAGGCGATTTATAAATTGGGCGAAGCGAGATGCGAAATTTTGATATGCGGCACGCTCTATGTGATTGACTTTGAAAAGAAATATCAGTACAAGAAATACCAACCGCATCGGAAACGTTACATAAAACGCGATAGGAAGGATTGCGAGTCGAAAGGCGTCGCGGGTGTACGGTAGAGTTCATTTTTGATCGCCCAATTTTTATTTTCATTATTATTATACTTTATTATCAGTGTTATTATTATTATTATTACTATTATTATTATTAATCTCGAATATTAAATTTTCGAAATTCGAGGAACTTTTCTTGCCCCGTCGATAGTCTCTTTCCTATCGATTCCCAATTTCGATTTCAAAAGATCGAGCGATTTAACTCGGAGGTACTGAAATTTCGAGTTCAAGGCGACCGAGACGCAATGGGACCGAAAGAAAATTTTGTGTTTCGCAAAAGAAAGTTAATTTCCTAGAAAACCAGTGATTTCGAATTAAATCCCTTTATTTATTTATTTTAACAAAAATATTGAGATCCATCGAGATCGGTTCCGATATATTTTCTCGGCTCGAAACACAAAATCTCGTTCGATCCCATCGTGGCGATGAAACTGATCGATTCCACGTCTCTTTTTTATTTTATTCCAGGTTGGTGGCAGTACGACCTCCGGACCAGCTGCGAACTGGAAACTGCCTACAAGCAGGGCAAGAGGACCTGCGAGCTGCTGATCGCAGGTTTCCTCTACATCGCGGACTTCGGCACGATGCTCCAGCTGCGGAGGAACGACCCCCTTCGGTGTCGGAGAATCAAGAGGGACCTGAGGGACGCTCCGAAGATTGGAATCGCAGGGTTACGCGTTCCTCCGCGAGAAAGAGAGGAGCAGGACCAGGAGGAGCAGCAGCAGCAGCAGCAGCTTCCGAGGGAGATCCGGGGCGCGGAGAGACCTCCCAGTCCGGTCGTGGAGAGTCTCGGTGAGATTTTTGTTGCTTATTCGATTTATTTAATTTATTCAATCTATTTTATTTATTTTATTTATTTTATTTAGTTATTTTACTTGATGCATTTAATTTATTTAATTTTTTTGCAATTTATTTTAAATAATTAATCTTCCAGGGACCGGCGATGGGACGAATACACCTCAGACACCGAATAATACCCCGCAAACAGCAACCGGAGGTGCCACGAGTGGGAATGTGACCCCTTCCTCGGTCCTTCGCTCGCAGGAGAGGTCCATCGACTCGCTGCACTCGGTCCTGGAGGAGATGCAATCTCTGATCCTTCGGGATCACGCGATCTTCAACGACAGCGACCTCGAAGAAGTCGACGACTGAGGATTCCGCAGCTCGAGTGCTCATTTTTTGGTACAAACCCCGGAAGAAAAAAAAAAGAAGGAGGAATTTTCGAAGACTCGGGGAAGAAAAAAAAGGAATAAGTGGTTTCTGAAATTTCCCCGAAACCTGGAATTTCGAAATGGATTCATTTTTCTTTTTCCCGATTTTCGGCAAAGACTGTTTAGTTTTTAGTGTCTCTCTCTCTTTCTCGTTTTATTTTGTTTATCGAAGCCTAATACGAATTATATCTGGATTTCGATTTTCCTAAAAAAGAAAATTGTTCGATTCGGGGAGAAGTTATCGATAAAAAAAGGAAAATAAGATTACGAAATTGGGAATTTTCGCTATTATCGAAAAAAAAGGGGGGAGGGGGATCGCCTGTGCCCCCTTTTTTCTCTTAAACGCATTCGTTTCGTTCTATGAAACTTTAATCGAAGATGATAATTAATATATATATATATACAGATAAATAGATAGATAGATTGATAGATATATGTACATGTACATGCATACACGCGAATCGCAAGGTTTCTTCTGCATTTCAAAAGGGAATAACGATCTTTTTCTATCCACATGTATTTTTTAATACATGCAGCGTTTTTTCTAATCATCGGTTTCTTCTTATTCGTCTCCGTCATTGGATTTCCCAAATTCTCATTGTGCATTTTATTTTTTTATTATCGACATTATTATTATTATTACTACTACTACTACTACTACTACTACTACTACTACTACTATTACTACTACTACTATTCCTATTATTATTGTTTTTATTAATAGCAGTAGTAATAATAATAGCTCTTTGTTTTGCCACCTTTGCGCTCGAAAAATGTGAAAAAATGCAAAAACTGCTTTTTCATACGCCAGCAATAATAATAATAATAATAATTATTATTATTATTATTATTATCATCATCATCATCATCATTATTATTATTATTATTATTAATAATATTGTTATTAGGAAGGTAAAGCAATTTTTGTTTTTCTTATAATTACAATTATGATAATGATAATAATAATAATAACAATAACTATTATTATTATTATTATTATTATTATTTTAATATTATTGTTACTATTATATTTTCATTAGAAAATTTTCAAATTTGGAATTTCCTCATAGAATATTTTGGAATCAACATTTTTAATTTCGAAAATTGGAAAATATCCAGAAAATTCTAATTACTATTAATCATTATTATTATTATTATTATTTTAATATTATTGTTATTACTACATTTTCATTACAAAATTTTCAAATTTGGAATTTCCTCATAGAATATTTTGGAATCAACATTTTTAATTTCGAAAATTGGAAAATATCCAGAAAATTCTAATTACTATTAATAATAATAATAATAATAATAATAATTATTATTATTATTATTATTATTATTATTATTATCATCATCATTATTATTATTGTTATTATTGTTATTAGGAAGGTAAAGCAATTTTTGCATTTCTTATAATTATAATTATGATAATGATAGTAATAATAATAATAACTATTATTATTATTATTATTACTATTATTATTTTAATATTATTGTTATTACTATATTTTCATTACACAATTTTCAAATTTGGAATTTCCTCATAGAATATTTTGGAGCCAACATTTTTAATTTCGAAAATTGGAAAATATCCAGAAAATTCTAATTACTGTTTAATCATCATTATTATTATTAATATCATCATTATCATAATTCCTACAGTTACATAACATCGAAACGCGAAGAAAAAAAAAAAAGAAGAACGACGAGGAAAGACAAAAAAATAGAAAGTTATAAATAACTCGTGAATTCAACGCGGAGGAATTCAAAAAAACACGGGAAATCGGCGCGAAACGGGACCGCTTTACTGCGCATGCGCTTCGTTCGTATGCGCCATCATCATTATCCCCTTTCTTCGTGCCGCGCATGCGCGCTTCCAGCGTCTACCTTTGGAGAGAGTTTCCCTTTTTCTTTTTTTTTTTCGTGATTTGTGGTTTCGCCTCGGTCGTCAGTCGGTCGGTGAAAACGGTTTCGGTCGGAACACAAGGGACGCTCTCGTGCGCGTTGCGTCTCTCGCGTGAAATAAAGCAGCAGCAGCTACACACAACGTACATATATATATATATATATATAAAGTCGAGGAACGCTACGTGGGACGACTACTTCTTTCTTTCTTTCTTTGGTCTCCGCAACTCGGCGGAAGAATAATAAAATACAACAAAAAAATAACAAGAGGAGGCAACAACAAAAAAGAAAAAAGTGAAAATCAAAAATGTCGGAAATCGACGCGAAAGTGAACATGTCTCTCGGTAAGTGGCGGCAAGAGTCCTTCTGCGGCGACGAAATCTCGAGAATTTTAAGAAAGAGTAAAAAAAAACCATCTCGGTCCTCGACATCTTCTTTTTCTTCGACTTCTTCGACTTGTTTGGGGTTCCCTCCTTGAGCGTACAGCCGCGATCGAATCGAAATCGTTATTATTATTATTGCCTATGCCTAGCCCATACATGTCTGTGTGTGTTTGTTCCTTACATGTATATATAAATATACGTTTTTGTCCATTTCGCCTCGCCTCGGCCACGTAAAAGGAAATAAAGCAGCGCGACGCGAGGTATCGAGTTGCGTCCATCGCTAAGGCCTTCGGAAAACAAAATGGCGGCGCAAGCGAAAAATGAGAATCGCCCTTAGGCCTGGGCTGTCTCCGGTCCGCGGCGTTCATAGAAATGCAAAAAAAACAACAATAATAGAAACGATAACGATTCTTGAGAAGAATAATAATTGCTAATTGCAGTGACCTTGATTATTGTCATTAACAAAATCCTGGTCCCCACGGACGTTAGGAGCGCGTTGGGAAAACAAAATGGCGGCGAAAGTAAAGAAGAAAAAGAAGGCTCCCTTAGGCCTGGACTTTTTCAACAAATAACAACAACTACAAAAATAATAATAATAATAAAGACTTGCAATTGCAATTATTGCAGTTACCCTAATTATTATAATTATAATAACAAAGATGGCGATGGTTTGCAAGAAAATTCACCAAAAAGAGGAATTTCATAATAATAATAATAATGATAACACCGATGGAAGTAATAATAATAATAACAACGAAGGAAATAATAATAATGACAACGATGGAAATAATAATAACAATAGAAGGCTGAATTTTCGAAAAAAGGGAAAGAATCTTGATTTTTCGCGTTCCAACGGCGATGGAACCACATTTTCGCATAAATGCGCGCGAACAAATCGGGAAGGGGGGAGGGGGAGAGGTGGTTGATAATAATAGATAAGAAAAGCCAGAATTGGTACACCGGTGTTGTGATGACGATTATCGTTATTATTATAGCGCGGTGACGCTACCCAAGAAAGTGACTCAGGCGAGCCGAGACCGCTTCGAAAAATACAAAATGGCGGCCGTGCAGGAACCAGAAAAAATCCAGTTTCTGGATTTTTTATGCGTTTATGGAAACAATATTTGGATTTCGTACGTGGGAGTTGGAGACTTCGATGCGTGGGATTCGGGGAAAGTTTTTTTTTTTTTGGAGTCCCATTGAGACACCAATCATGATAATAATAATAATGGCCAAAAATTAATAATAATAATGTGGATGATGACCAACAATGGCAATAATAATAATAACAATAGTTATAATAATAATAACAATATCAAGATCCATAATAAAAATAAAAAAAATAGCAACAATGGTAATAATAATGACAATGACAATAATAATTAATGACGCTGGTTGTAATAATAATAACAACATCAAGATCCATAATAAAACAAAAAAATAGCAACAGTGGTAATAATAATAATGACAATGGCAAGAATAATTATTGACAATGGTTGTAATTGTAATAACAATGTTGACGATTAATGGAAAAAATCGCGCCGACAAGAACAGCAGGATCGATAATGATTAATAATAAAAGCAACGACAAAAAGCATAATCGAAGGAAATAGTAACAATTGCTGATAACGGTAACAGCAAGAATAATAATAATAATAATAATAATAATACCACCACCAGGGCGGCGACTACAGCAATAAAGTAGTTACAGCGACAACATTCACAAAAGTCGAAGTAACGATGAAAATTGAGGAAATGGAATGTAACGAAAAAAATATATTCGCCGCGACAATATACGACATTGGCAGTAATAGTAGCCGCGACAATAATAACGTACCAACAATGACGATGACAAAAGTAACATTAGCAGCAGCGATAACGAAGGCAAGAACGATGATAATGACGACGACAACAATGACAATTGTTGTAGTAATCGCAACGATGGTAAAAATCGAGGCAATAGTAATGACGACAATGGCAATGACGATAGCGGCTTGTTAGTAAATAATAATAACAACAACAGCAATAGTTGGGATAATAATATTAATGGGAACAAGAAAATACAAGAAATAGTATTAACAATGGCGACGAATAACAATTACTCGAATCGAAATTCGCTCTACGTTTAATTCCGAAAGAAAGACACGAATAAATTTTTCCACCGAAGGAGCGAAAGTAAATCATCGAAATTTCTGCGACTTTGAGGACTTTTTTTTTAACGTGGCACCAGTGTTATGCGGAATGGGAAATATCAATGAATTGTATATGTGTGTATATATTTACACGTGCATGTATATACATACACACATATATTCTCCATCGACAAATTCGAGGACGATAATTACAAAGGTCGTGATTTTTTAACAACCGCGCCGACAAAAATTCTATAGCAAACTCGTGGAAATTAAGGGATGATCTACTCCAAATTCGATGGCTTATTTTTTTCGTTATTTTTTTTTATATAAAAACAGAAATAATTATTTGAGATTTCGCTTTAAAATCGATCCCAAAATCTATCAAACCTTTTTTTTTGTAACTTTCAAATTAATTTAAACTAATTCAGAATTTATTCGAGCTCCTTTTTCATATTTTTTGGATTTGATTTGAGCTAATTCGCAAGTTATTCAACTTTTTTTTGGTTCGATTCGACCCCGAAATTCCAGAAATCCAGAAACTCAATTTAAAAAAAGTCGAAAAAAAGTTTCCCCGAGTCTCGAGTTTCCTATAGAATTTTTCAAAACGTGGAAATAAAAATGATCGCTCTTCTCATGCTTCGTTTCCCCGGGACCTGGGACGGAGAGTCTCTTCCGCGACTCTCGGCTTCCTGGATGATTTCCCCGGTCGATCGAAGGTCCTATATAAAGAAAAAAGCCGAGCGACGATCGCGAGGAACCGGTTTCAAGAGATACGGGGGAAAAACACAAATTTTCTAAAAGTGGAAAGAGAAAAATTGCTCGAAGAAGAAACCCAAAAAAATATCGGAAGAGGAACTTGTCTTGAACTCGAAGATGGAGCGAAGCGACTTACTCGAAATCATTTATTGTCCATGTTATCCTGCTGTGGAGGCTGTACGCTCACTAAAATTGCCAATTTTCTTCCTTTTAAGATGAGATCATAAAAATGGAGAAGAAGGATAAAAAGAAAAAGGCCGTAACCGCGCCCAAACGAAGTCGCAACCGCGGAAACTCGACGCCTCGCGGGGGAAAGGCCGCTGTTTCGAGGGCACGGGGCGGCAGGGCACCCGGGAAGCCCGCCAACGTCGTCAAGAAGAAGAACCAGACCTGGCGTCGACCCCAGACCGTGCGCTCCGGATTCGTCAAGAAACGCTTCAACAAGAACACCCTCCCCGGAGCCGGGGCCGGTGGCCCTCCCGGAGGCCTCGTTCGATCCAGGAGCAGCCTCTCGCTCAACGCCAAAGCCACCGGGTTCGCGAACCGCTTCGGTCGACCCGGGAAGTTCGGCTTGACCCGGAGCAAGAGTCGCAACAACCTGAGTTTCGCCCAACGGGGACTCTTCACCGGGAACGGCGGGTTCCTGAGGAAAGCCACGAGTTTGCAGAACCTCAGGGATCCCAATTCGGTGCACAATCGACTCGGGTATCAGAATCCGGCTCAGATCGCCTACCGGAACAGAGTGAAGCGAGCCAAGCAAGTGCTGCTGCAGCGACAGAGTCAGAGGATGTCCCTCCAAAATGAGTTTCGGGTAAGGAGAGGGTCGGAAATCGGAGCGAAGGGAAAATTTGAAAGTCTTGGATTTTTGGTTCGTGTCGAGGAAGAAATTCCAGTTCGAGAAGAAGTTGAAAATTGAATTTTGAATAGAATCCTTCGGAATTTATAATTTTTTTAATTTGAAATTTTCTTGAAATTATGAATTTTTTAAAAAAATTAGTAATAAGGAATTATTTATTTTTAAATAATAAATAAATAATTCCATAAAAAATTAATGGAATCCATGGATTGGTTCCGATCCATCGAAAAAAATGTTGAAAAATTCGAAGAATCTCGAACAAACTTGGGTCGAACCAGAAAATGTAAAAATTCGAAGAAAAATGAGTTTTCGAGGAAGCGAAGACATTTTTCTTCCTCGACATCGACCCAAAATTGTCCAATAATTTTTTTTTTTTCATCTTTGAACTTTTTGATGCCAATTATTGTTATTCTCCTCTCGTTTTAGTTACCACAAGCCGGCAAGAACCTGACAAATTTGCAGCAGAGGATCCTATCGAGGCGCGAACAGCTCCTTACGTCCCAAAGGCGGTTCAACACTGGAGGATTGCGCTCCGACCAAATTCTCCACGCCCAAAGACGGGCGCAGCTGGAGCAAAAGTTCATGAGGATGAGGTATAACGGAAAAGTTTTTTTTTGTTTTAATTTTATTAATTTACAAAATTCAGGAAATTAAGAAAATTTGAGAAAATCAAGAAGACCGATGAAATTTTGTCGATTCAGAAAATCGCGGAGGTTGATGAAATTTTGTCAATTTAGAAAATTGATGAAATTTTATCGATTTCGAAAATAGATGGAATCGAGGAAATTCTATCGATTTAGAAGATCGATGAAATTTTGTCGATTTCGAAAATCGAGAAGATCAATGAAATTTTGTCGATTTAATAAATCGAGAAGATCAATGAAATTTTGTTGATTTAATAAATTGAGAAGATCGATGAAATTGTATCGATTTAGAAAATCGAGATGATCGATGAAATTTTATCGATTTAGAAAATCAAGAAGATCGATGAACTTTTATCGATTTAGAAAATCGAAAAGATTGATGAAATTTTGTTGATTTCGAAAATCGAGAAGATCAATGAAATTTTGTCGATTTAATAAATCAAGAAGATCAATGAAATTTTGTTGATTTAATAAATTGAGAAGATCGATGAAATTGTATCGATTTAGAAAATCGAGATCATCGATGAAATTTTATTGATTTAGAAAATCAAGAAGATCGATGAACTTTTATCGATTTAGAAAATCGAAAAGATCGATGAAATTTTATCGATTTAGAAAATCAAGAAGATCGATGAACTTTTATTGATTTAGAAAATCGAAAAGATCGATGAAATATTGTCGATTTTGAAAATCGAGAAGATCGATGGAATTTTATCGATTTAGAAAATCAAAAAGATCGATGAAATTTTGTTGATTTAGAAAATCAAGAAGATCAATGAAATTTAGTCGATTTCGAAAATCGAGAAAATCAATGAAATTTAGTCGATTTCGAAAATCGAGAAAATCAATGAAATTTTGTCGATTTAGAAAATCGAGGGGAACGATAAAATTTTATCGATTTAGGAAATCAAGGAGATCGATGAAGTTTTGTCGATTTAGGAAATTGAGGAAATCTATGAAATTTTATCAATTTAGGAAATCAAGGAGATCGATGAAATTTTATCGATTTAGAAAATCTAGAAGATCGATGAAATTTTATCAATTTACAAAATCCAGAAGGTCGATGAAATTTTGTTGATTTAGAAAGTGGATGAAATTTTATCGATTTCGAAAATAGATGGAATCGAGGAAATTCTATCGATTTAGAAGATCAATAAAATTTTGTCGATTTAGAAAATCGATTCAGAAAATTCACAAAATCGATGAAATTTTATAAACTTAAGAGCTCGAATTGGATCTTTCGCAGCAACGCCAGGGCCAGTGCGAACCCGAACGTCAATTTCATGTGCACTTTGGGCAACGATTACAACCCTCGAAGGCAGCAACAACAGCAGCAACAGCAGTTGCAGTTGCAGCAACAACAACAACAGCAACAACAACGCGCCTTGAACCTCTCGCAGGGTAATCAACCCGGTGGAAATTTGCGTCCATTGCCGAGAGGGAGGTCACCCTTCAGACAAAACTTGCAGACTCTCAATATGGTATTTTTTTTTATTATATAAAAATGATATAATTTTTTATAAAAAATATAATTGAATATTTTCAATAATAATTTAGTTTAATGTTTCAATATAATTTTATAAGAAATATAAAAAAATATATTTATAATAAAAAAAATTAGATATATATTTTTATAATCATAAAATTATTATTATTATTATTATTATTTAATATTAATTTGGTTCATGCGGTAAAAAATAAAAAAAATATTTAAAAAAATAATAAATTCTGAACTTTCAGATCCCGCGCGGTCAGAATTACGGTCGTCGACAGAGGTCCAGGTCCAGGTCCCGCTCGAGGTCAAGATCACGCGCGGCCTTGCCCATTTCGGACAGCACCTCGGACGTGGAGGACCGTTCTTTCAGCGAGGTCGTGTACAGTTTATCCGGAAATCTGGGTATCACGGGGCGGACCCTCAACGAGAGATTTAGTTTTTAATTAAGGTTTAATTATTGTTTCCTTTTTTCTATATTAAGCAACAAAAAAAAAGTAAAGATACCTCTATAAATATATGAAGAAGATTATATAAATATTAAGGAAATAGTTGTTGCTTGGATGGCAACGAGGGAAGAATTTTATTATGATGAATTCTAAAAAATGAGTTTTCGTTTAGGAAAAAAAAAGAAAACAAATTTTCAAGTCACGATTTTTTTTTAATGGAAAGTCAGATTTTCTTTTTGTTTTAAATATTCGATTTCAACAAAAAAAAATGTTATTTCGAAATCCTGAATTTTAGTGGCAATTAATTATTAATAATTCATTCGAGAGGGAAGCGAGCAAATTTTGTTTTTTTTTTAAATTTAATTGAAAAATTGTGAGCAATCGAAATTTGAGAAATTTGAAACACCAACGAAATTTATACTAGAAAATTGAGAAGAAATTTTCCAATGTTACATTATTTCGTGAAAATACATTTAGGAAATTTGCGAGTTGGTGAAAAGTGGTCCTCCGAGGAAGGAAAAACAAATTCTCGTTTCGAAAAAAAGAAAATAAAAAATTGTCCAGGAAATGTATCGGTACATTTTGCGAAAACGGAAGATTATTTTTTCAATCGACTCTGGATTTGAGAGAAAAAGGGAGGAAATGCGTTTCAATGAATTTTTTTCAATAATAAAAGTTTAAAAAAAAAACACGAATGCGTGATTCTTCCTTTATTTTTCGTGAAAATGCATTTATTGTTAATTGTGAGTTTATAGTTTTGTAATTACAACGACGAATTTGTAGAAATTGTTAATTTTAATTTCGCGATTTATGGAAATTCTCGAATTTGTAAAAATTCCTGGAATTTCAAAACGAACTTTTGAAAATTCGAATTTTATTGAGAAAAAAAAACAAAGAAATTCGTAATTTTAATCGCGAATTTTTGAAAATTCGCAATTTTATTGAGAAAAAAAAGAAATTCGTAATTTTAATCGCGAATTTTTGTAAATTCGAATTTTATTGAGAAAAAAAAAGAAATTCGTAATCTTAATCGCGAATTTTTGAAAATTCGCAATTTTAATTAAGTTTCTACGAATTCGTAATTTTGTTTGGAAATTTCTGTGAATTGCGAATTTCCAAAAATTTTGGATTTTGTTTCCGAATTTATAAAGGTTCCAAATTAACATCCTAAAATTTTTGGAAATTCGTCATTTTAATCGCGAATTTTTGAAAATTCGCAATTTTAATTAAAAGTTTCTACGAATTCTGAATTTCTAAAAATTCGTAATTTTATTTGGAAATTTCTGTAAATTTACGAATTTCCGAATTTTGTTCCCGAATTATAAAAATTCCAAATTAACATCCTCAAATTTTTGGAAATTCGTAATTTCAATAACAATTTCGTAAAATTCTTATTTTATCGTTCAAAAATTCGTAAAAAAAACGTATGTTCAAAATTTTCTACCTGTTACATTTTCATTTTTGTTTCTACTTCAATTTTTCAAATATCCATTTCAATATCAAATTCAAAATTAAAAAAAATTTTTTTATTCCTGGGAACTCGTTTTTGTTAAATTTACAAAAGTATAAAAAAATACACAGATAATTTACATAATTTAAATGAAATTCTTCGATTCGCAATTACCACTCGGTAATTAACAATTAATTATATTATTTTATTATTATAAAATACATAATTATCATAAATATTATATCATTATAAAAAAAAAAACCATAAAATTCGGGTGTTATTTTTCCAATCAAAGGCAAACTCGCGGGTAAAAATTCGAATGCTCGACCCTAACGCCATCTCTCGTTGCAGACCGCGAACTTCTTGCTCCAGAGCGAGAGAGAAACTAACTATACGGAAGAGCGGTGGGGACAAAGAGCGAGATATATGTTGACACCCTCTCTGGAGGGGAAGGGGAGGGGAGACTTCAGAATTGGCACTTGTCAGACTCGCGGGTGCTCGCGAGAGACTCCACTGCGAAGTTCCAGACACCAGACGGGTAGGAAAGGCAGGGAGAGAAGTCCTCTGCCACGGCGTTAAAGGCAAACCCGAACCTAGACGTTGCTGCTGTAAAATGGCCACTATGTTGTCCCGGACACTCTCGCTCGCGGAGAAGAATCTCACGCGGCTTAATGGCTCGAAGGTACGTGCGATTTTGAAGAAAAAAAAGAAAGATTCTTTTCTTTTTTTTACACATTCGAGTAATTCCGGGGAATTATTGTTGGTCGTCATGTGGGACGTGAGTGTAAGTGTGTGGGGAGGGGGAAGGCTCCATCTTTTTTTTTTCGATTTCTGTCTCTCTCTCTCTCTCTCTCTCTCTCTCTCTTTAGTGACACATACACGGCACTCGCGCGTGAATGGCTGATGACGTATATGTAGATAAACATATGTGTGTGTTGTGATGCATACATACGTGACTAAATATGTATGTGTGTAATTAAGTGTGTGTGTAAAGAAGTGTGCGTGTGTGGATATATGTGTGTGTAAATAAGTATGTGTGAATGCATGTGTGTGTGAATAAGTATATGTGGATACATGCGTGTGTAAATAAGCATGTGTGGGTATATATGAGTGTGTAAATACGTGTGCATACGTGTTTCCGTGATAAATGTGTCTGTATAAATACAATGCGCATGTATTTGCGAATATAAATATATGGGCGTGTGTGTGTGTGTGAGTGAGTGAAAATAAGTAGGTTGCGCATAAACGTGCGAGTGTGGGTGCGTATGTGTGTCAGTGCTGTGCGTAGTCTGCTAAATTGGGCGCCAGGGTCAATCGGACGAATGATATCTATCTCTTTCTTTCTCTTTTTTTTCTCTTTCTGACTTTGCAACTCCATCATTCTTTTCCGATTTCATTCCCACTCCCAAGAATGTGACCGTTACGTACAAAGTACACGAAAAGTGAGAGAATGGGACGATGATGATGATGATGATGATCATGATGATAATAATAATAATAATAATAATTATTGTTATTATATAATTCTTAATCTTACACACACATATATACTTATATGTCATGTATGTATGTATATGTTGTCATTTCCGCGTTCTTGTTATTTACGAGAGGGAGTGATTTGCTTTGTCCCGCAATTTAGGTCAAGTTCCTATACATACATACATTGTATATATATATGTATATGTATATATAATTACAATGATTGCATTCGATTTATATTGGACATATTCGTTCGATGCTGTTTTTATTATTGTTGTTATTATCATTATCATTATTAATTCATTAATTGTATTATAATTTATACCATTGTTACTAATATTAATATTAATATGACTGTATGAATGTTATAAATGTTATTATTATTATTATTATTATTATTATTATGCTAATAATAATAATTATAATTATTTATTATCGACCAACAAAGAATACAAGAAATTATAGTAATAACAACAACAACAACAATAATAATAATAATACTAGTACTAGAAGTAGAGGTAGTAGGAGTAGTTGTACTAGACTGTTGTTGTTGTTGTTGTTGTTGTTGTTGTTGTTGTTGTTGTTGTTGTTGTTGTTGTTGTTGTTGTTGTTATTATTATTGTAATTATAATCATTATCGTCATCTTCATCGTCATTTATGAATAATGACAACGATGAATGGGCTCCATAATTAAGATCGATGATTATGATTTATGAATTAGAGGTAGAACGAAGAATTTATAAATGGGATCGATGATAAATAAAATTTGTATAGATTATTGTTGTTGTTAAAAAATTCATGAATGGGACCGATCGATGAACGGTTGGATACCATCGATCGATAGAATCGATGGACCGATCAATCTTTGTTGTTGTTGTTGTTATCACTGATAATACACACTAGCAATAATAATAATAATAATAATAATAATAATAATAATAATAATAATAATAATAATAACAATAATAACAATAATAACAATAACAACAATAATAGTAATAATAATAATAATATAAAACAACAATAATACTAATAATAATGAATAATAATAGTAATAATATAAAATAACAATAATAGTAATAGTAATAATAATGAATAATAATAATAATAATAATAATAATAACAACAACAATAATAACAAAAGTAGAAAAATCGAAAAATTTCCCAATCTCATCGCTCGACATCGATGGTCTCGAACTCAAAATCACCACCATCGCAGCGATTGCCGAAGGTAGATCTCGATCGGAAGGAGAAAATGAAATCGCAAGATGCAGGCCAATGTCACTGGCCTGCTGCCGATGGACCATGAATGTATTTTTAAATGTTACGTTGTTCATCGGCGAGACAAGGATGAATTTGCTTCTATTGGCAGAGACACCGAGATCGACTGCATTCTCGAGAGTGCCTCATTTATTTTATTCTTTTTTTTTTTTTTTGGGTGTCTCCTCGACTCTCCGAAAGGAACATCTTTCGAGAAAGTGATACCCATGATACCGCCAAGTGATTGCCTTTTTATCGCCAGATAAGGACAATGCCAATTATCTCATCGTCGAGTCCCTCGCAGACACAGAAGACACAGAAAATGGCAAATCGGAGTTAAAGTTCAGTGTTAATCTTGGCGGATAGAGATAAGGCTCTCGATTCATCGATCGAGAACTTGTTCCTGAATCTCAGCCTTTTCTTTGATTAATATTTCTTGTCTTCGACGAATGAATGGGTGTCGAAAGTCATCGCAAAAGCAGAAATTTTGAGGCTCCTCGATGCCGAAGCAGAAAATTCCTGCTTCTCGACGAAGGAAAATCCATCGATCGAGGAATGATTTTTTTATGAAAAATATTTTTATTTTTTTTTATAGGGTCCCAGGCGAATTGGAATTCGGTTGGAATCAGACTTTTTATGGGATTCTCTCATTTTGAGATTTATCGGAATTCTTTTTTCTATAAAATTTTGTAAAAAATCGATTTTTTATAGAATTCTTTTTTTTTTTAGCAATAATTAGAATTATTTTTAATAAAATTAATTTTTTTTATTATTTTATTTTCTTATATTTTTTATTATTATTTTATTTTTGTATTATTTTTTATATTTTTTCATATCTATTATTTTGTAGAAAATATTCTTAAAAAAAATATAATTCTACCAAAAAAATTTAAATATCCTCAGATTGACCTTATTTTTTAAATTTTGCAATAAACATTAATTTTTTAATTTCTTTGCAGATTCTGTCCCGCACGACCGGGATCGCGAAACAGCCGGTGCGGAATTTAAACGTCCACGAGCACATAAGTTACACGTTACTGAACGAAGCTGGCATCCCGACGCCCAAATTTGGGGTCGCCAAGACCCCAGATGAAGCCGCCAAATTCGCCAGGGACTTGCAAACCAAAGACATCGTCCTCAAGGCCCAGGTTTTGGCCGGTGGCAGGGGTAAGGGACATTTCAAGGGCACGAACATCAGCGGGGTGAAAATGTGCGAGACGTAAGTATTTTTGGGAAATCCAAAAAAAATTCGAAAAAATGAAAAATTCGAACAATTTTCAAAATTTGAAAAATATAATAATTGTAAAAATAAGTAAAAAATTTGAAAAATTAAAATAAAAGAAAATATAGTTAGAAAATTAGAAAATTAAAAAAAATGTATCAGGGTGTCCCATAAGTTTCTTCCGCACCATCCTATGTATGACCTCGAGCCGAAAGGAAGGAACTTATGGGACACCTTGGTTTTTAAAAAAAAATTGCTAAAATATTTTTAAAAAATTCTGAAAAATTCCAAAAAAAAAAGAAATTTTGAAAATGGATCCATTAAATCAATTCCTTTTTGTTTTTTCCCTTTCAGACCGGAGGAAGCCAAAGAATTAGCCAGCAAAATGTTAGGGAAATTATTAGTGACCAAACAAACCGGGGAAGCCGGAAGGATATGCAACGCCGTGATGGTAGCCCAGAGGATGTTTCCCCGGAAGGAGTATTACCTCGCCGTTATGATGGAACGAGCCTTTGGTGTAAGATTTTATTTGAAAAAAAAAAAAAGAAAAATTAATTTATGGAATTTCGCGAAATTCGAATTTTTATAGAATTCTTGAAAAATCGCATTTTTAATTTTTTTATTATTTTTTAAAAGTATTTTTGGAATTTTATTAATTTTTTAAAATATTTTTATATTTTTATTTTTATTTTATTTTATTTATTTATTGAAACCAGAAAAGTTTACAGTGGTAAACCCTACAGAGGTACTAATTTACCTGTGCGTAGATCCGGCGTACAAACTTACATACTAACTTATATACTAATAATTTGTTGAGCAAAATAGAAATTTTTATTTATTGCACTAGTGAATAGCACTTTGAACATTGTATAAGAATTTTCTCCCCCTTTTTTCCCCCCTTTTCTTATTTTTTTTTTTTTTTTTTTTTTTTCTTTTCCCCCATAAGTACATAAAGTAACTCTTTACTTACATTTGTATATAAATTTTTTCAGTTTTACTGAGTGTTCGACCTAATCCATGCTTTGATTTTCCTATTAACAGTTATTACAGTTCGTTCTATGTTTTTTAGTTCATTTGGCAAGGTGTTAAAAAGCCTTATGGCCGCTATGTAGCTATTCTTGTTACTTATTGTCTTAGTTATCTTAGGTAGTTGTATATTTTTATGTCGTGTGTTTCTTTGTATCATTATGTATTTGTTTCTCAAATCCTTGTAATGATACTTTAGTGACTCATACGAAAAACTCTGCTTTATGCTTAAAGGACGATTTTCATTCTCAATATTATTTTTGTATATTACTTTTAGTATCCTATTTTGTAGTCTTTGGAGTAAGGTTAAGTTATTGTTGTATGCACCACCCCACGCTATAATGCCATAGTTTAATATACTATGGAAGAAAGCGTAGTATATAGTTAACAAGGTTTTTGTTTGCATGATATTAGTAAGTTTAGCGAAAATAAATATAAGATATTTGGTCCTGCTAATAATACTTTCTATATGTTTATCCCATTTTAAATTAAAGTCAAAAATAATTCCCAGATATTTGTACTGTTCTACCCTAGTTAAAGATCTATCATGTATTCTTATGTCTACTTCTTCAGGAACACTATCTTTGTAATTACCTAGGGTCATGTATACTGTCTTTGCAACATTTAAAGAGAGTTTGTTTACTGCTAGCCAATCACTCACATAAGTCATGAAGTTATTCATTTCTTTTTGAGCAATCGACCAGGTATCTCCAGTAGACATAATTACCGTGTCATCTGCATATGACACAATTGCACCTTCCGGCATATTATTCAGCAAATCGTTTACATATAACACAAAAAGCAAAGGTCCTAGAATTGTCCCTTGTGGGACTCCTGTCGTTATCATATGTGACTCGCTTAGCTCATCTTGTAATTTAACTCTTTGCTGTCTGTTTGATAAGTAGTCTGTTAGTAATTCTAGGGCTTTCCCCCTTATTCCATAGTTATAGAGTTTTTCCAATAATATTTTATGATCGACCGTGTCAAAAGCTTTTTGCAAATCTAAAAATGTGGTAATTAAAGGTTTACTTTTGTCTAGATTATTATAGATTATGTTGGTGATATAATTTAGTGCATCTGTTGTACCTTTTCCTCTGACGAATCCAAATTGTTGTTTGTTTAGTATTTTGTATTGATATATAAATTCATAGACTCTGTTATATATTATTTTTTCTAAAATTTTAGCAATATTCGATATTAACGATATTTTTATATTTTTTAATATTTTATTTATTATATTTTTTATTTTATCAAACTCATATTTTTTTATGGAATTCCTGTCAAATTAAAATTCCATCGAAATTAATGGAATTCCAGAAAATCCTAAAAATAAGAATTATCTTCCAGGGTCCTGTGATAATCGCCTCCAGCCAGGGCGGCGTGAACATCGAGGAAGTGGCGGCCACGAATCCTTCGGCAATCATGTACGAGCCCATCGACATCAACAAGGGAATCACGAAGGACCAGGCCGAGAGGATCGCGGTGAAACTCGGCCTGGAGAACGTCAAGGATTATATCGGCAAGATCATCCTCAATCTTTACGACATGTTCGTCAAGAAGGACGCCCTTCTGCTGGAAGTCAACCCCTTGGCGGAGGACATCCAGGGAAATTGTAAGCACGGATTGAAGAATTTTTTTGAAAAGAATTTTTTTCAAAAATGGTTTTCAATTTTTTGGAATTTCAAAAATTTATTTTGCGCCATTTTTAGCATTTTTGATTTTTCGTTTATTTAATTTCTGACATTTTTACCATTTTTGCAATTTTATTTATTTATTTTGTGTCATTTGACCATTTTTACAATTTTTGCAATTTCATTTATTTATTTTGTGTGATTTGACCATTTTTACAATTTTTGCAATTTTATTTATTTATTTTGTGTCATTTGACCATTTTTCATATTTTTTAAAATTTATTTTGTGTCGTTTTCACCATTTTTGCAATTTTATTTATTTATTTTGTGTCATTTTCACCATTTTTGCAATTTCATTTATTTACTTTGGATCATTTTCCCCATTTTTGCAATTTTATTTATTTATCTTGTGTCATTTGACCATTTTTAATATTTTTTAAAATTTATTTTGTGTCGTTTTTACCATTTTTGCAATTTTAATTATTTATTTTGTCATTTTTACCATTTCTGCAATTTTATTTATTTATTTTGTGTCATTTTCACCATTTTTGCAATTTTTAAATTTAATTTTTATATCCTTTTTTTTCCATTTTTATCAATTTAATTTTTTTTTCTTTATTTTTTTTTTTCTTTTTGGTTTTCGAGCTCAAAAAATTGTACCAATTAATTTCCTGCCGCGCCAATTGCAGATTTCGCGTTGGACTGCAAGTGCCGATTCGACGACAACGCCGAGTTCCGGCAGAAGGAGCTCTTCGGGCTGCGAGACTGGAGCCAGGAGGATCCTAAGGAGGTCGAAGCCGCCAAGTTCGACCTGAACTACATCGCCCTGGACGGGAACATCGGTTGCATGGTGAACGGAGCCGGTCTCGCCATGGCCACCATGGACATCATCAAGCTCCACGGCGGGGAACCCGCGAATTTCCTCGACGTGGGTGGCGGTGCCACCACGTCGGCCGTGAAGGAGGCCTTCAAGATCATCACCTCCGACTCCAGGGTGATTTTCCAGTTTTTTTTTTCTTTTTTTAATTTTTAACAAAATTTTTTTGACCCCCCAAAGTTGGGAATTCAAAATTTGAAAATAATTTCGTAAAATTTCCAAATATACTTTTTATTTTTTTTTTTAGTAAATGTCGAAACTATTAAATTTGGAATATTCTATAATTGGCGAATTTTTGGAAATTTTCCACGGCACTAATTTTTTTAAAAGTGAAATATTGAGATTTTGAAATTTGGGAAATTCTATAATTGGCGAATTTTTGGAAATGTTCCACGATACTAATTTTTAAAAAATGAAATATTGAGATTTCTAAATTTGGGAAATTCTACAATTGGCGAATTTTTGGAAATTTTCCACGATACTAATTTTTTTTTTCAATCCTTTTTTCTTCACCAGGTACACGCGCTCCTGGTGAACATTTTCGGAGGTATCATGCGATGCGACGTAATCGCGGAGGGTATCATCGCAGCCACCAAGGAGCTGAGTCTCAAAATCCCGGTTGTCGTCCGACTCCAGGTGAGAATTCCCATGATATTTAATTTTTTTTAGGATAAAAAAAGGAAATTTTGTTTCCCCATTTTTATAAATTTCAAATTCGAAAATATTATTTTTTTTTCCATTTTTCAAACGAAAATTGACGATATTGATTTTTTTTCTTCGTTTCAGAACCGAACGTTTGACGAAATTATTGTTTTCCTTCATTTTACAACCGAAAATTCGACGAAATTAATTTTTTTTTATTTGGAAACGAAAAATTTGACGAAATTATTTTTTTTTTCTATTTTAAAATCGAAAATTTTCTGAGATTATTTTTTTTCCATTTTACAAACGAAATTTTGACGATATCAATTATTTTTTATTTGGAAATGAAAAATTTGACGAAATTATTTATTTTTTTCTATTTTAAAATCGAAAATTTGCTGAGATTATTTTTTTTTTCCATTTTACAAACGAAATTTTGACGATATTAATTTTTTTAATTTTGCAAACGAAAATTTTACGAAATTATTTTTTTCTTCTATTTTAAAATCGAAAATTTTACGAAATTATTTTTTTTCTTCTATTTTAAAATCGAAAATTTTATAAGATTATTTTTTATTTCATTTTAGAACCGAGAATTTGACGAAATTATTTTTTTTTCTATTTTAAAATCGAAAGATTTATAAGATAATTTTTTTTTTCATGTTACGTAGGAAAATTTAACGCGAATATTTTATTTTTTCTTCACTTTTTCAGCAAAAATTGAACCATAATAATTAACATACATTTCTTTTTTTCTTTCCTCCAGGGAACGAACGTGGACGAGGCGAAAGCTCTGATCGCGAACGCGGGTCTGAGGATCGTGCCGATCGACGACCTGGACGAGGCTGCGCGAGTGGCCGTGAAGCTCTCGACGATCGTGAAACTGGCGCAATCGGCGAACCTTAGCGTGAACTTCGAGATCCCGCCGATCTCATAAAAAGGAAATCGAACAAAAAAGAAAAAATCGAAAAAATTCAGAAGAAAAAAAATTAATAAAACGGAAGAGGTCTTCGAAAAAAAAAAAACTGGATGTCGTCGTGCCGGAAGTCTCGGGTTTCAAATCAATTCTTAAGTTGGCTCTTACCCACGCGAATCTGGAAGATGGAAACGGAAAAAATTGGAAATTGGAAAAAGCGATGGAAGGGGGGGGGGGGGGAGAAGAAATAATCATCTTTTAATTTATTTAACATCGTCATTCAGTATTACCGGACTTATAAATATTCACGAAACATTCGACATTTGCACATGGGGTTGTAATTCGACGGGGAAATGAAAAAGACGGCCGCTATTGTTGTTGTTGTTATTGCTGCTGTTGTTGTTGTTAATGTTGTTGCTGTAAATTGCCGCGAAAGGCGATTTTTTTTCCCCGCCAGGGCCGAAAAATGGGGAAGGAAACGGATAAATCGAGTTTTCTTGATGATTAATTAATTAATTAATTCATTAGTAACACCAGTAATTAAGGGATCGATTAATTAATTAGCGATATCAGTCATTAATTAGTCAATCAGTAACACCAGTAATTAAATATTCGAAAAGGTTTAATAATTTATATTTTACTCGGGAGTAATTAATTAGTGTCTTTAATTAACGTGGAATTAATTAATCGGCGCAATCGATGCGATCGTAAATATATTGAAACTAATTAAACGATTAATTAATTATTAAAAATGGTAATTAATCAATCGATCACTTGAGTTCATTTTTTGGGCAACGATTTTCCTTTAATTATTTTAATTATTAATTTTTAATTAATAATTATTCATATTAATTTCATAATAATAATAATTATTCATTTAAATTTTTAATTGCCAATTGATATTTACTAAAAATTCGATCATTAATTGAATCGAGTAATTAAATCTGCTGATTTAATTAATCACCGCGATTAACGTAATCGTTGATAACGAAACTAATTATCAATATTACAAAACTAATTAGTATAAATTAGTTGCGCAACTCGATAACGATTATTTTTTTATTTTCCAAAAAGATTTTTAATAATTAACTTAAGTAATTTATTAATTACGTTTGGTGATCAAATAATTTTAATTTTAATTTCAATTCAATTAAAATCCATAATTAATTAATTTAATTAAGACGTATAATTTTAATTAAAATCCACAGTTTGAATTAAAACCTATAATTAAATAATTTTTTGAAGAGCTGCGGTGGCTCAGAGGTTAGGGTTCTCGCCTTTGACTCGAAGGGTCACGGGTTCGAATCCCAACGGAGACAAAAAAAAAGTTTTTTTATAATTAATTAATTTAATTAAGGTATATAATTTTAATTAATACCTATAATTAATTAAATTAAAATCGATAATTTTGATTAAAATCCATAATTAATTAATTAAAGACCCGGCGCTAATAATAGTTTCCCCGTAGCTTTGCAACCCCATCGTCCACGTCAATAGTTGGATGTTGTATAAAGTACAGATTAATGATTTAAACGTCATTGGTAATCGTAATAGTAATTCTTAATCGTAATCATAAAAACAATAATACTGATCCTCGAGTGAACAGAGAAAGGAAGGGAAAGGAAAAGAAAAGAAAAAGAAAAGAAAATTGAAGTGAAGGGAAAGAGACGAATTTTCGTTTTTTCGATAATTGTACTATATATCTATACGTATACATATACATATACATATATACATAGATAGATAGATAATTTTACTTATAATTAATAACATAAATTATTTTGACTAAGTTCCTTTTTATTTTTTCTTCTTTTATCGACGCCGATAAAAAATATTTTTTCTTTTTTCTCGCATCGTCCCACGCAAAGGGATTAATTATTGTTGTTAAGAAAAAAAAAGAGAGAGAGAGAGATAAGGTCGTCGGAGAAAGAACAAAAAGAAAAAACGAAGTTCCTTTGTTGGCAGGAGAAGCGAAGTGATAATAGTGATTAGTAGTGATAGTAGTAGTAATTGGTGAAAAAAGAAGAAGAAAAATGGTAAAATTTGCCCGGTTCGGAGGCGAGAAGACCACCCGATCCATCCTGAAAGTACCGAACACCGTTGTTCCGCTGATCAATATAAATAACAACAATTATGATAATTGTCATTGATTGATATCGATATTATTGATAAAAAAAAAAGAAATGATTACCGCCATTGTTGTCGCTACTGCTATTATCGAGAAATTCGAGCGAATCGAATCTATTCGTTCGAATTATTGAACAAAAGAATAAATAAATAAATAAAATGAACAATGAAGAAGAAAAAGAAGAAAGCTTGGAAGAAATTTCTTCCGTTCGGAATTTTGTCCTGTTTTTGTTTTTCATTTATTGGTAATATAAATATAAATAATAATAATAATAGGCTGATAATAGAAATTACTATTATTATTATTAATATAATTTAATTGTCAGTAATAATAATTGAAATTTCACCGGGATTGAAAAATTGCCGCGAAGTTGTTACGCATGCGCACTTCCAATGTTGATTTGGAATGATTGGGGTTGTGTTCGAACGATGCATGCGCAGTTGGAATGTTGCTCCGGGAAGATCGAGGTTATGTTCGAACGACGCATGCGCAGTTGGAACGTTGCTCCGGGAAGATTGAGGTTATGTTCCATAGCTGCGCATGCGCAGTTGGAATGTTGCTCCGGGAAGAGTGAGGTTATGTTCCATAACTGCGCATGCGCAGTTCGAATGTTGTTCCGGGGAGATTGAGGTTACGTACGTTCGATAGCTGCACATGCGCGGCCGTCGAATACGAAAAGAACGCGCATGCGCGTGTGTGTATGTGTATGTTGAGAATTTGAGATGCGAAAATGTGGCAATGGACCGAAAAAGTAATTCCGAGATTCTAGGTTCGAAAATTGTAATTGAAAAAGAAGGAAGAAATGCCAAAGTTATTTAAGGACATCGACCAGGAAGAGGAGAAGGACGAGGAGGAGCGAGAACTGAGGATCAACACCGAGTACGCGAATAATTACGACAAATGGAGGCAGAAGGAGGAGTTGAACAAACGTGAGGGATTTTTCTTTTTTTCTTTTTCTATTTTTCATTTTTCTTCATCTTTTTTTTCTCGAAATTTAGGGGTTTCTTTTTTAATAGATTTTCGTTGGTTCGGTTTGTTCAAATTTATATTTTTTTTGAGGTTATGTTGGACTTCATTAACGCACATGTGTTTACACACACACACACACACACACATGGGAGACACACATGCAATTAAAACCAATTTGTAAAAAAACTATGATATAAAAGGAAAATGTAAATATCCTAGAAAAGAAATTTTCTCCCCACCTCCAAAACCAAAATCCAATTTTTATTTAAAAAAAAAAGAATTTCATTATTTTTCCTTTTCATTTTCCTTTTATTTTATTTTATTTATTTATTTATTTACTTTTTTTTCAGTGAAAACCAAATACGGGGAAACCCTGGACACCTTGCAAGAGTCCGACGAGGATTCCAGCAGTTCCGACGACGACGACGAAATAGAAAATGTATGCATATATATATATTTGAGCCTGGAATGGATTTTCTAATTTTTCAATTTCCAATTGGAAAACTGTTTGTCGCCGGTTTATTTGTTTTTAAAATGTTTTTCTGGGCATTCTCTATTTACTAGCTAGAAATAATTATAAACTTTTCTAAGTAACGATTTTAAATAAATAATCAATAATTGCCCAATAATAATAATAATAATAATAATAATAATAATAATAATAATAATAATAATAACAATAATAATAATAATAATAGTAATAATAATAGTAGTAGTAATAGTATTAGTAATAGTAATAATAATAATAATAATAATAGATAATAATGAAATTTTCCATTTTAGGAGATCTCCGAGGCGTTCGAGAAGGATTTCTACAAGACACTGTCCTCCTTGAAGCGGAAGGATCCGAAAATCTACGACGAGTCGACCGTGTTCTTCGAAAAAAGTTTGGAAAAGGACGTCGAGCCCAAGGAAGTCTCGAAGAAGTCGAAGAAGGAGAAGCCCTTGTTCCTGCGGGATTACGAAAGGAAGCTGATAACCGAGAGAAATGGGAAACTGAGTGAAAGCGAAGAGGAAGAGGAGGAGGAGCGGGACGACGATAAAATTGATAAAAAGGTCGCTCCCGGTTTGACCGAAGTGGAGTTGCAGCGGAAACTCAAGGAAAGCTTTCGAGAGGTCCTGGTCGACGACGAGGATGACGAGTTTCTAAAGCCCAAGGTCAAGAGCGAAGAGGAAAAATTGAAGGTGCGATAACAACAACAACAATGACAGTAATAATAATAATAATAATGATAATAATAATCAAAATAAAAAAAAATAAAAATGAAAATAATCAAAATAAAAATAATCAAAATAAAAAAAATAATAAAAATAAACATAAAAATAATAATAATAATAATTCCTATTTTCCATTTTAAGGAAGAGGAGGATTACAAGCAATGGCTCAAGGGCCAAAAGGTGAAGATCGACGAGAGCGAAGAGGAGCAGCTGAAATCCCTGAGGGAATTCTGGACCGATCCGAATTTGGACCCGAAGGAGAAATTCCTCAGGGATTACATCCTCGAGAAACGGTTCCTGGAGCACCAGGACGGCGAAGGCGAAGTGGATTACCTGCAAAAGGTTCACGACAGCGACGACGACTTGGTGGCCGACGAAGAGACCATCGAGAGGCAAGAGGAGTTCGAGCACAAGTACAACTTTCGGTTCGAAGAGCCCGATCAGGAGTTCATCAAAAGGTGATAATTGAGGATAATTTTGTATGATAAAAATCTAAATAATAATAATAATAATGATGAAAATTGTTATTATTATTATTATTTTTGGTTTACGATTGTTAATAATATTTTATTAATGTTTCATTATTAATTCTTAAATTATTAATATTTATTATTATTATTTATTATTATTATTATAAATATTTTTTAAAAATACAAATTTCCATTGTTATAAAAATTATGTCGAGTTTTATATCGATGCGATCCTAGTTCCGACTTCGATATTTCTTTCGAAGGTACCCACGAACGATGGAAACTTCGATGCGGAGGAAAGACACTCGGAGATCGCAGAAACGAGCGGAAGTGAAGGAACGCAAGGAAGCGGAAAAGCTGCGCAAGAAAGAGGAGCTGAAGCAATTGAAAGCCTTGAAACGGAAGGAAATCGAGGAGAAGATCGACAAACTCAAAGAAATTACGGGTAAAAATTTGTCCTTCGATCGATCGATCTATGGATCAAAGAAAAATTGCTTGATCGATCGATCAATGGATGGATCAAAGCAAAATTGCTTGATCGCTCGATCGATGGATGGATCAAAGCAAAATTGCTCGATCGATCGATCGATGGATGGATCAAAGCAAAATTGCTCGATCGATCGATGGATCTAAGAAAAATTGCTCAATCGAGGTATCAAAGAAAAATTGCTCGATCAATTGATCGATGGATCAAAGAAAAATTGCTCGATCGATCGCTCAAAGCAAAATTGCTCGATCAATGAATGAAAGGAAAATTGCTCGATCGATGAATCAAAGAAAAATTGCTTGATTGATGGATCAAAGAAAAATTGCTCGATCGATGGATCAAACAAAAATTGCTTGATCGATGGATCAAAGCAAAATTGCTCGATCGATCCACAATTTCCTTCTTTTTTCCCCAGGCAACGATGATTTGAAGTTCGACAGCACCGACTTGGACGGAGACTTCGATCCCGAGGAGTACGACCGGAAGATGCAGGCGATCTTCAACGAAGAGTATTACGCGGAAGCCGAGGGCGACACGAAACCAGAATTCCCTGACATCGACGAGGAGTTGGGCATCGAATCGACTTGGGACACCTACAACCCGGAAGTGGAGGAAATCGGAGGCGTCCGGGATCCTTACATGGACGATCCAGCTCCGCACTGCGAGGATCCTGATTTCAACGTAAGCCAGGGGTTCGAGTCAATTTTTAATGATCGATCGACAATTGAATAATAAATTTCAGTCAATTTTTAATGATCGATCGACAATCGAATAACAAATTCGAGTAAATTTTAAATAATTTTAACAATTTTTTAAATAATAATCGATCGATGGTTCGGAGTCAATAAATAATATATCGAGTCGATTGGAAATCAAATAATAGCCTCGAATCGATCTTGAAAAATCGATCGATGGTTTCGAATTGAGAAATAATATGTTGAGTCAATCGCCGATCGAATAACAAATTTTAGTCAATTTTTAATGATCGATCGACAATCGAATAATAAATTTCAGTCAATTTTTAATGATCGATCGACAATCGAATATTAAATTTCAGTCAATTTTTAATGATCGATCGATAATCGAATAACAAATTCGAGTCAATTTTAAATAATTTTAACAATTTTTTAAATAATAATCGATCGATGATTCGGAGTCGATAAATAATATATCGAGTCGATTGGAAATCAAATAATAGACTCGAATCGAGAAATAATATGTCGAGTCGATCGACGATCGAATAACAAATTTCAGTCAATTTTTAATGATCGATCGACAATCAAATAATAAATTTCAGTCAATTTGTAATGGTCGATCGACAATCGAATAACAAATTCGAGTCAATTTTAAATAATTTTAACAATTTTTTAAATAATAATAATCGATCGATGATTCGTAACCTTGCGATCGAGTCTCAAAGTCACTCGCTTTGGATTCCAGATGGATGCCGATTATGACCAAAGCCAGAAATCCAGCCTCGAGTCGATCGAAGGCACGAAGAGGAAGAAGAAGCGAAGGAGACGAAGCAAGTTCGCTGAGATCGTGGCAAAAGAGAAACCCAAGTTCGATCCCAAGCTGTACAAGTCCTACGAGGAGTACTTCGACCAGTACTACGCCCTGGATTACGAGGACATGATCGGAGACCTGCCTTGTAGGTTCAAGTATCGCAAAGTGGTGCCGAACGACTTCGGGTTATCGATCGAAGAGGTGAGAGAGACGTTCGAATTAAAATTGTCTCGAAAGGGAAACGAAATTCGAATTTTTTCTTTTATATGAAATTGATTTGAAATTGAAATTGAAAAAAATTAAAATTAAATTAGAAATTGAAAAAAATTGAAATAGAAATTGAAAAAAATTGAAATTAAAATAGAAATTGAAATAATATGGAAAAAAATGTAGAAATTTTCCAGTTGACTTTGAAATTTGCAAATTTGGACCTGAAATTTCATGGGAATTTAATTTTTGAAATAACAAATTTTTTTTTTATTGGCAACAGATTTTAGCGGCGGATGACAAGGAACTAAACAAATGGTGCCCTTTGAAAAGAGCTTTGCAGCACAAACCGGAACACGTGGAGTTGAACGACGTGCGTATGTACAAGGAGAAAGCTCGGAACGAGGCTTTGAAACGGAAAATATTGCGGAGTTTGTATGAGTGAGTTTCTTTTTATTTTTTTTGTAAATTTAATTATTGTTCTATTTATCGACGAAAAAATATAATTCCTCCCTTTTCGAAAAATAAAAATAGGGATTTTTTTTTTAATCTGAAATTCCACAATTTCTATTTTTTGTTTTTTTATTTTTGCAAAAGAAGAAAATATGGAATTTGTGGAATTTAAGATTTAAAAAAATACCTATTTTTATTTTTTCAAAAGGGGACAAGTATATTTTTATTTTTATATCTTAATATTTTTTAAAAGGTTCTCTTATAAATTGTAATGAAATAATTGATTTAATTATTGTTATATTTATCAACAAAAAAATATAATTCTCCCTTTTCGAAAAATAAAAATAGGGATTTTTTAAAAATCTTAAATTCCACAATTTCTAATTTTTTTTTCTTTTGCAAAAATATGTCCATAATAAGAGATTGAATTTTTATTGGATAAATATAACAATCTTATGTAGGAAATATTTTTGCAAAAGAAAAAAAAAATCGTGGAATTTAGGATTTAAAAAATCTCTAATTTTATTTTTTAAAAGGCAAAAAATATATTTTTATTTTATTATTTTTTATTTTAATATTTTAATATTTTAAAAAAAATTCTTTTATAAATTATAATGAAACAATTAATTAAAGCTATAGTAGCGTAGCGGTAGCGTGACTGGACCTTCACTCGGGGGTCCTGGGTTCGATTCTCGGTACCGGCAATGAAATAATTATTTTATTTATTTATTTATTTTCAGGCCTCCTAAAGAAACCAAAACTGAACCCGACAACGAACCGGAGACTTTGCAAAATAATAACAACAATAATTCGGCGAAAACGGAAGAAGAAGAAACTGGAAAAATCAACGAAAAGAAAAAACGTAAGAAAAAGAAGAAAAAGCAGAAAAAAATCGGCTCGGAAACGAATGGAGTTTCCGAATCCGTGGAAATTCCCGCCGAAAATGGGAAAATCGCGGTTACGGAATTTCCAAAAATCGAAATCGAAATCGAAAATGAAATTTCTCGCGATTCCTCGAAAACGAAGAAGGAGAAGAAGAAGAGAAAGTTGCCGGAAGTGGAAAGGGGCGAAGACGAAATCGTCGTAAATAAGAAGATGAGGAAAGAAGAAAGTGTCGAAGAATCGACGGAGAAAATCGGCGAAAGTGAAAACGGGGACAAAGGAGGAGTCGAAGATTCTCGAACGAGCGAAAGAAATTCGGGGAAAGAGGAAAAGAAGAAAAAGAAGAAAGGGAAGGGGGATGGAGGGGGAGAAATCGATAAGAAAAAATCGAAAATCGTTGAGAAAAAAGGGGGGATTCGACCGAAATCGAAGGAAGAAAAGAAAAAGAAAAATCGGAATAATAATAATAATAATAAAAATAATAATAATAACAGTAGGAGCGATAAACAAATTTCCACGTTAAGCGACGAAAGGTTGAAAGCTTATGGAATTAATCCGAAAAAGTTCAAGAACAAATTGAAGTATTCCTTGAAAAAGAGGAATTGATTAGATCCGAATTAATTTCGATATTTTTTAAAATTATTTCGAATTAATTTTGAGATTTTTTAAAATTAATTCGGATTGATTTTTGTTTTTTTTTAAAATTAATTCGAATTAATTTTTATATTTTTCAAAATTAATTCGAATTAATTTTGATATTTTTAAAAATGATTTCGAATTAATTTTTATATTTTTCAAAATTAATTCGGAGTGATTTTGATATTTTTAAAAATTAATTCGGATTGATTTTGATATTTTTAAAAATTAATTCGGATTTTGATTTTGATATTTTTAAAAATTAATTCGGATTAATTTTTATATTTTTTAAAATTATGTCGAATTAATTTTTATATTTTTAAAAATTATTTCGAATTAATTTTTATATTTTTAAAAATTAATTCGGATTGATTTTGATATTTTTAAAAATTAATTCGAATTAATTTTGATATTATTAAAAATTATTTCGGATTGGTTCGGGTTAATTAAAATTAATATAAAAATAAATTTATATGAAAATTTCTACAAAAATGACATTTTATGTCCGATCGACATTTATTTTCCATTTTACCGTTTTTTTTTTTTTTTTTTTTTTTTTTGGTGTTTGGGTTTCCACTTTTCCATTTCCAAACAACTCAAAAGGTAGGAATGTCGTCCCCGAGGGGAAACTGATAAGATAGGAATCGTTGGAAAGGAGAAACCGATGGGTTTGAGGAAATCACTTAATTACTGGAGCCTGATAAGAGGAAAAGAAAATTTCTCTTTTTCGGAATTTACAATTTTACCGATTTTCTTTTATACAAACACCAACAAAATTGTAAATAGTCCCAAAAGAAGGAAAAAAAAAGAAAAATTACCGATTTTTTTTTATTATGTGTGTGAAAAAAAAATCGGTAAAATTGGAAAATGTCCCCCAAAAAATGTATAAGAAACAAAAATTTCTCTTTTTCGGAATTTGTGCATATTTACAATTTTACCGATTTTTTTTGTACACACCAAAAAAACTGTAATTAATAATATTATTATTATTATTATTAAAAAACAGTCCCAGAAGAAGGGTAAAAAAAGAAAAATTACCGATTTTTTTTTAGTGTGTGTATAAAAAAAATCGGTAAAATTGGAAATTGTACCAAAAAAAAGTGAAAAAAAAATCTGTAAGAAGAAAACACAAATTTCTCTTTTTCGGAATTTGTGCACATTTACAATTTTACCGATTTTTTTTTTATACGCAAACACCAAAAAAATTCTAAATAGTCGCAAAAGAAGGGAAAAAAAAATAATAATCACCGATTTATTTTTAGTGTGTGTATAAAAATAAATCGGTAAAATTGTAAATAGTCCCAAAAAAGAGAAAAAAATGTGTATCCATGTGTGGTATGTATCGGTATGCTAATTAGGCATCGGTCTAGGCGTCCTTTTTTCCATCTGGTTTCTTTCCCATGTATTATACTTCCTACTAACTTTCGTTCGGGTCCCATCCTCTTTTCTAATATAAAATATATAGTTTGGCTTAAAATGTTTGCCTTCCTGGCTTTTGTGTCTATTTGACAAACCGTCTGTTCTTCCGACACGTGAAACCCAATATCCCAAGAACTTTCGCTAACACGCCCTTGGAATTTTCAATGAACCGATGATATTCTTACACATATTTGACTTCGTCTCTCTTTTCACATACTCACACACACACATGTGCCAGCACACTCTATATATATGTATTTAAATAAATAATATATATGCGAATATCGAATCCATTAATTGGTTTCGAATCCATTCGAGTCGATTATTTAAAATCGACTCAAGTTTGGTATTCGATCGTCGATCGATTATTAAAAATTGACTGAAATTTATTATTCGATTGTCAATTGATCGTTAAAAATTGTCTAAAAGTTGTTAGATCGTCGATCAACTCGACATATTATTTCTCGATTAGAAACCATCGATCGATTTTTCAAGATCGAGTCGAGTCTGTTATTTGATTTCCAATCGACTCGATATATTATTTATCGACTCCGAATCATCGATCGATTATTATTGTTTAAAAAAATTGTTTAAATTATTTAAAATTGACTCAAATTTATTATTCGGTTGTCAATCGATTATTGAAAATTGACTGAAATTTATTATTCGGTTGTAGATCGATTATTAAAAATTGGCTGAAATTTATTATTTGATTGTCGATCGATCATTAAAAATTGACTCACATTTGTTATTTGATCGTCGATCAACTCGACATATTATTTCTCGATTCGAAACCATCGATCGATTTTTCAAGATCGAGTCGAGTCTGTTATTTGATTTCCAATCGACTCGATATATTATTTATCGACTCCGAATCATCGATCGATTATTATTGTTTGAAAAATTTTTTTTAATTATTTAAAATTGACTCAAATTTATTATTTGAATCGTTGATCGATTATTGAAAATTGACTGAAATTTATTATTCGGTTGTCGATCGATTATTGAAAATTGACTGAAATTTATTATTTGATTGTCGATCGATCATTAAAAATTGACTCAAATTTGTTATTCGATCATCGATCGACTCAACATATTATTTCTCGATTAGAAACCATCGATCAATTTTTCAAGATCGAGTCGAGTCTGTTATTTGATTTCCAATCAACTCGATATATTATTTATCGACTCCGAATCATCGATCGATTATTATTATTTAAAAAATTTTTTTAATTATTTAAAATTGACTCGAATTTGTTATTCGATTGTCGATCAATTATTGAAAATCGACTCAAATTTATTATTCGATTGTCGATCGATCATTAAAAATTGTCTAAAATTTGTTATTCGATCGTCGATTGAGTCGATATATTATTTCTCGATTTGAAACCATAGATCGATTTTTCAAGATCGATTCGAGTCTATTATTTGATTTCCAATCGACTCGATATATCATTTATCGACTCCGAATCATCGATCGATTATTATTGTTTAAAAAAATTGTTTAAATTATTTAAAGTTGACTCAAATTTATTATTCGATCGTTGATCGATTATTGAAAATTGACTGGAATTTATTATTCGGTTGTCGATCGATTATTGAAAATTGACTGAAATTTATTATTCGATTGTCGATCGATTATTGAAAATTGACTGAAATTTATTATTCGATTGTCGATCGATTATTAAAAATTCACTAAAATTTGTAATTCGATCGTCGATCGACTCGATATATTATTTCTCGACTCTGCATCACCGATCGATCATTATTATTTAAAAAAATTTGTTTAATCAAATATTCAATTTTGAAAAAGGTCAGTCGATAACTTGGAATTATGAATGAAAGAAATTCATCGATCATCGAAATTTAATATTATTAATAAACAACGATTTTAATTTCACATAATTTAATTATATTGAAAATTATTTTTTTATCTAATATCACTGAATATTTTTATTTCATTGATTACTTACAATATTGAATAATATTAAATTAATAATCAATTAATAATAGAATGAAAATCCATTGAAAACCGAATAACGAATTTTCAATGACTGATTGATGGTTCTTCCCATTCATTAATTATGATAATGAATTTTTTTTTTTAATCCGTTGATAGATTTTACACACACATAAATATCATATATTTATATAATACATATACATATATTATATAAAATTTGGTGTAAAGAGAAAAAAAATGGAATTTTATAAAATTCGTTTGTTTGTTTGTTTTGAAATTTCTAACGAAGGTAAAAATTGGGTTTCGGATTAGGATTGGAATCCAGCTCCCACCTGGAGGTCCTACCTGTGGGATCTCCATACCTGCCGAACAGCAGGTGCGTTCATTTGGAGTCGTAAAAGTTTGGATGTCTCCCAGGTAGGAGAGAAGACGAGATTGTGTATATATAGGAGTAACTCATCAAAGAAAGCATTGCAGTTCTCAGGTGAACGTTGAAAGGTAAGCACTCGAATTTTCATATATTATTTGTTTTTATAAAAATATAAATATTCCAACTCGAACTCCACAAGGAGATTCTTCCGAGTCCTAGAAATTCCTTTCGGGTTGAGTCGAAATCAGTTTGGGTTCGATCGAAATGGATTCGATCGACTTATTGGATTCGAAGGGATTCGAAAAGAGTCGAAGAGACTCGAATTCATCGATTACTTCTACATTGGGTCGAACTCTTCGTATATTAGTTTTCGAGCGAACAATTTTGACATTTGTTATCAATTTCCAATTAATTCGTAATTGTTTAACGGTTTCAGCTCGACTGAAATTCATTCAAATTTATTGGTCGAACGACTTTCCAATCGATTAGAATCTATTAATTGGTGTCGAGTCCATTCGATCGATCATTTCAAATTGACTGGAATCTATTTTTCGAGTGTCGATCGACTCAATATATTATTTCTCGATTCGAAATCAACGATCGATTTTTCAAAATTGACTCAAATTTATTATTCGAGTATCGATCGACTCGATATATTATTTCTCGATTCGAAATCAACGATCGGTTTTTCAAAATTGACTCAAATTTATTATTCGAGTATCGATCGACTCGATATATTGTTTTTCGATTCCAAATCATGAATGGATTTTTCAAAATTGACTCAAATTTATTGATCAACCGACTTTCCAATCGATTAGAATCTATTAATTGGTTTCGAGTCCATTCGATCGATCATTTCAAATTGACTGGAATCTATTTTTCGAGTGTCGATCAACTCGATATATTATTTCTCGATTCGAAATCATCGATCCATTTTTCTAAATTGACTCGAATCTATTATTCGAGTGTCGATCGAATCGATATATTATTTCTTGATTCGAAATCATCGATCGATTTTTTTAAATTGACTCAAATTTATTATTCGAGTGTCGATCGACTCAATATAGTATTTCTCAATTCGAAATCATCGATCGATTTTTCAATATTGACTCGAACCTGTTGTTCGACTGTCGATCGATTCCATATTATTATTTCTCGACTCGAAATCATTGATCGATTTTTCAAGATCGAGTTAAGTCTATAATTTCATTTCCAATCGATTCAATATTTGATCGACTCCGAATCATCGATCGATGATTTTTATTATTTTTCCGAATTAAGTGTTTGACGTTGCTCGTCGAGAGAGCAAAAAAATACTCGGGGAAAATGAGACAAAACCGAGGAACTCGGTTGCTCTCGTGAAAGCAACCGTTCCCATGTTCATGATCTCATCATCAGCATTATCATTTTCTTCTTCTTCCTCCCATGGAATATATTGAGATCCCTGGAACCGGTTTAAAAGAAAGTCGTCGTAATTCCTTACAAGACTCTTCACTTGGGATTCATGTTTTTGTATACATACATTATACGTATACATTTACACACACATAAGGAATTTTAAAAAATGTGGAAAAAATAATAAAAAAAGAATAATTATAATTACAGCCTAGTTTTTACATAATAGCTCATTCTCTTATTATATATATTTTTGTCTACTTGTAAAAATGGTTTGAAATTGGGTGCAAAAATAATATTTTTGATGGAATTTTCAAAAATTGGGAAAAATAATGATTGCAAACTGATTTATATAATTATAATAAATTAAATAAATCTTTTAAAAAAAGGTCCCAATAATTAAACTCATGATGCCAAGACTTTTTCGAATTATTATAATAATTGAAAAATTACCAAATATTACACACACACACACACACGCATAATATATAAATTGATACATAATTATATGTTATATATTAATGCATAATAAATTATATAAATTAATAATAATAATAAAAAAAATAATTGTTGATCATTGCCGGTACCGAGAATCGAACCCGGGACCCCCGAGTGAAGGTCACTCACGCTACCGCTACGCTACTACAGCCTTGATATTAATGCATTAATATAATGATATATAATATGTATCAATTTTGTAATATTTCTATATTTCTGTATATATGTATGTATGTATGTATGGATATATATATACATGGGTGTGTATATGTGTGATTAACGGTCACTCAACTATAGACCGAAGAGGAATTAAAAAAAAACTCGTAGAATGCGGGAAGAATGTGGTTCCATATTTTTTCCTATTTTTTTTTAAGGAGGGAACGCCAAAGAACGCACGGAATGTTGACGTTCGGTAACATTGATATTTCGAAACCCTTCGTGTCATCATTCTAACCGAAGCATCTCTGTTTATCTGTTGCAGTGAAAAAAAAAAAAAGGAAAATGCTGAGATTCGTCCTGTTCGGTGCTCTCGCGGCACTCGCGGCCGCGCAGTTCCAGCCGCAACCTGCCGGCAGGATCCTGGAACCACCGGTTCCTGCGCTCTGCGCGCAAAGTGAGTGAACAAACGAGAACGAACACCCATTGCGATGCCTCGCGCGCACTGTTATTATATCGACCCTAATAATATCAATCCCCAATAGCTAGAGCTGCTCTCCATCGAAAACCTACTGATCTAAATTCCGCGCGAAAGAAGGAAAGCCGATCGAGGATCGATTAGAAATTAGCAGCGAGCGAGCGAGCAAGCGCGCGATAGAAACGCGATTTCTTCTAATCTCCCCCGGCCCGCATGGCTCGCGGAGCGGTGTCCCATTATAGTAGAAAGTTATTGTTCTTCTCCTTTTTTTTTTCTTTCTTTCTCCGGTTAATGAGGAAAGTCAATTCCGATATCGCGAGATTGTAAATAAACAACCCGCACGCGCTTGCGCATTTGCATAATGTAGACACGACGGCCCCAATAGGGACGAGCCTGCGCGTTCCAACATAGTAATTTTTACCATGTACCAACTTAGTAATTTTTACCATGTACCAACATAGTAATTTTTACCGTGTACCAACATAGTAATTTTTACCGTGTACCAACATAGTAATTTTTACCATGTACCAACACAGTAATCTTTACCGTGTACCAACATAGTAATTTTTACCATGTACCAACACAGTAATCTTTACCGTGTACCAACATAGTAATCTTTACCGTGTACCACCATAGTAATTTTTACCGTGTACCAACATAGTAATTTTTACCATGTTCCAACATAGTAATTTTTACCGCGTACCAACATAGTAACTTTTACCACGTTCCTATATAGTAATTTTTACCATGTTCCAACATAGTAATTTTTACCGCGTACCAGCATAGTAATTTTTACCATGTTCCAACATAGTAAATTTTTACCATGTACCAACATAGTAATTTTTACCATGTATCAACATAGTAATTTTTACCATGTACCGGCATAGTAATTCTTACCGTGTTCCAACATAGTAATTTTTACCACGTTCCTATATGGTAATTTTTACCATGTACCAACATTAACTTTTACCATATTCCTACACAGTAATTATTACCGTGCAGTAATATTATTATTAATAATAATAATAAAAACTTCTACCACTAATAATAATAATAATAATAATAATAAATAATACTACTAATAATAATAATAGTAATAATAAATAAATAAATAATAATAATTGCGAGCGCGTTCCAACACAGTAATTTTCACTATACCGCGTCATAGTAATTTTTGTCCAATCTCCAGCATAGTATATTTTACCATACTCGCCATAAAAATGTTCGTCGAGTGCATATTATAAGCACGGCACCTACATATCTACATGCATAAGCACGGCACCTATACATGTACGATAAATTCCTGAAACCCAAGGCTGACTCTTCCATCCAATGTCTCGGTCACGACCGTTAAGGTGCGACCTTTACATGGTACTCATACCGAAAATGAGGAGAAACGGAAAGTACGGGAAGGGTGGAGGGGGGAGGATAGGTCACATTCGTTTTCGAGTCAAGGTCCCCCCCATATTCCTTCGCTCGAATCCTCCGAAGTTTTCACTTCCTCGGCGGAATCGCGTGTATGCGGAATACATACTTAATAACACACGAGTTCCGCCTCGGCGATATACCCGATCGGGTCGAATCGGGTCGAATCGGGTCGAATCGGGGACGCGATTCCGTTCGAGCGTTTTCTTAATTAATATTTAACGGTGGTTCTTCTTCTTCTTCCTCCTCTTCTTCTTCTTCCCCCCCCCCCCCCTTTCTCCACCCGAACTTTCTTTCCCGCCGCGGATGAGCGACGATATTCATGATATATTTTATATTTTAATATTTCAATTTCACCGGCGCCTCATTATCCACCGATAATTATAATAATGGATGGACGATGCGACGCGGCGCCCGTATTAATGAAAAGAAAGTTGCCTCTTTCGCTTATCGGGAGTATCGGTGTCTCGCGAAATTACAAGAAGATAAAGTCAAACTTCCGGTTTGCGAAAAATTACCGCATGGACGATGCGACGCGGCGCCCGTATTAATGAAAAGAAAGTTGCCTCTTTCGCTTATCGGGAGTATCGGTGTCTCGCGAAATTACAAGAAGATAAAGTCAAACTTCCGGTTTGCGAAAAATTACCGCGAACTTTCTATACTTTTTTGTTCTTTTTCGATATTGCAATAATAATAATAATAATAATAATAATAATCGATAATAATAATCGATGATAATGATCGATAATAATCGATAATAATCATCGATAATAATCGATAATAATCCATAATAATCATCAATAATAATCGATAATAATCATCGATAATAATCGATAATAATCATCGATAATAATCGATAATAATAATCGATAATCCTTGATAATAATCGATAATAATCGATAATAATCGATGATAATCGATGATAATCGATGATAATCGATAATAATAGATGATAATGATCGATAATAATCGATAATAATAATCGATAATAATCGATAACAATCGATAATAATCGATAACAATCGATAATAATCGATAACAATCGATAATAATCGATAACAATCGATAACAATCGATAATAATCGATAACAATCGGTAACAATCGATAATAAATTAAAATTCGAATGCAAAATTCCAAAATTTCCAATTTCCTCAGAAAAAAAAATTCCCGTCGACTGAAAATTTCAATTTTATTAATTTTCTTTTTCTTGTCCACCCACAAGGAACCATACACGAGCGCTTCAACGGCAAGGGCTACTACTTCTCGTGGGCCGACCCGCGCACCAAGGGACAAGAGGTCGACTGGTTGGCCGGAAGGAACTTCTGCCGGCAACGTTGCATGGACCTCGTGTCCCTCGAGACCTCGAACGAGAATGAATTCATCAAAAATCGCATCGTTCAAAGTACGCATGCGTGGGAAATTAAATTTTTCTATCTTTGCCCCTTTCTTCTATTTTTCTTTTTTTGAGTTTTTTTTTTTTGAGAATTTCTAGGACGTGCATAAATAAACGAACGAATGAATGAATTTTTTTCCCAGACAAAGTCAAGTATATCTGGACTTCCGGACGATTGTGCGACTTCAAGGGCTGCGACCGGCCGGATCTGCAACCCCTCCATATCAACGGATGGTTCTGGACCGCGGAGTTGCAGAAACTGGCGCCCACTACCGACCGCAGCCAGAACGACTGGTCCGAGAGCGGAGGGTAAGGAAGTTTTCCGTTTTAACGGCAGTGGGTAAACTAGGGGGGTCGCAAATTTGGAATTTTAGGAATTTTCTTGGGGATATTTGAAATTTGGGGTTTTGCGAAAATGGGATTTTCGGGAAAATTCAAATTTGATTTTATGGAAAATTTTGAGAAAATTTGAAATGCGCAATTTTGAAAAAATCTGAAACCTGCGATTTTGAAGAAATCTGAAATCCGCAATTTTGAAAAAATCTGAAACCTGCGATTTTGGAAAAATCTGAAATCCGCGATTTTGGGAAAATCTGAAATCTGCAATTTTGGAAAAATCTGCAACCTGCGATTTTGGGAAAATCTGAAATCTGCAATTTTAGAAAAATCTGAAATCTGCAATTTTTGAAAAATCTGAAATCTGCAATTTTGGAAAAATCTGAAACCTGCGATTTTGGAAAAATCTGAAACCTGCGATTTTGGAAAAATCTGAAATCCGCGATTTTGGGAAAATCTGAAATCTGCAATTTTGGAAAAATCTGCAACCTGCGATTTTGGGAAAATCTGAAATCTGCAATTTTGGAAAAATCTGAAATCTGCGATTTTGGAAAAATCTGAAATCCGCGATTTTGGAAAAATCTGAAATCTGCAATTTTTTGAAAAAAAAAATTTGAAATTCTTTCGTCCCAGAATCGGCAAGGCCCAGCCGGACAACCGCGAGGCGCTGCAAGGTGGCGCGCCCGAGAACTGCTTGGCGGTGCTCAACCAATTCTACAACGACGGCGTGAATTGGCACGACGTGGCCTGCCACCACAAGAAACCCTGGGTCTGCGAGGAGAACGACTCGCTCCTGAAATACGTGAGATTCACGAACCCCAACATCCGCGTGTAAGGGAGGCCCCGTTCCCCGAGGAAGGAGGCGCAAGCCAATGGCGTAGGCGCAAATGGAACCAAATGAAAGTTGCACGATTATCAGCCACTGTTACTATTATTATTTCCTTACAATTAGTAATTTATGTTGCGGAACGGTAGGATTAAGCTCGAATATCTAAAAGTGTAAGCGACTGAAAGATTATGTACAACTCGAAAATACTGTAATTTATTACACTCACTTTGTTCGTTAATTCTACTTTTTTTTCTATTGTTTTGGTCTTTTTCTTCTTCTTCATCCTTATCCACCTGTTTTAGTATTTATTTTTAGAAAGAGCGAGGAGGGGTGAGGGGGGGTGAAAAGGGGGAAAAGAAAGAAATAAAAGGTTTGTTTTGACCCGAAGAAGGAGGGTGCTGCCCCCTCTACAAGTTGATACCCAACCGCTTTGGGTATTTTAGAATTTAGAGAATTCTATATTTGGTGTGGTGTGTGTGAGTGTGTGGGAGGGGGGGGGGGGGGGGGGATTTTCTGTTTGTTGGTAAACATTATCTGTGTCAGCTTTTTTATTCCATGTCATCGCTTTAATGCATTCACAAATCAATCACTACCGCACAGGTTCAATATTGATGCGATATTTGATCGATTACCTATTGTCATTTTTTTTTTAATAATGTGATTATTCTATTTCGGGTTATAATAATAATAATAATAATAATAATAATGATGATGATAATTGAATTTGCGAGTTGGGGAATTTGGAATTTGGATTTTGGGATTTAGGAAATTGAAATTTGGGAATTTGGGAATTTGGGAATTTTGAATTTTGAATTTGGGAATTTGGAATATGGGAATTTGGAATTTGGGAATTTGGAATTTGGGAATTTGGAATTTGGGAATTTGGAATTTGGGAATTTGGAATTTGGGAATTTGGAATTTGGGAATTTGGAATTTGGGAATTTGGAATTTGGAATTTGGAATTTGAGAATTTGGGAATTTGGAATTTGAAATTAGAAACTTGGAAATATGTAAATTTGGAATTTGGGAATTAGGAATCTGGGAATTTGGAATTTAAAAATTTGGGAATTGGGAATGTGGAATTCGGGGATTTGGGAATTTGGAATTTGGGAATTTGGAATTTGGAAATTTGGAATTTGGGAATTTGGTAATTTGGAATTTGAGAATTTGAGAATTTGGGAATTTGGAAATTAGAAAATTAGGAATTTGGAAATTTGAAATTTGGAATTCGAGAATTTGGCATTTGGGAATTTGAAATTAGAAACTTGTAAATTTGGAATTTGGGAATTTGGGAATTTAAAATTTGGAAATATAAAATTCGGAACTTTAGAATTTGGAAATTTATAATTTAAAAGTTGAGAATTTGTGATTTGGAATTTTTGGAATTTAGAAATTTGGATTTGGGAAGTCTATATCGTATATGTTTATGTATGTGTATACCCACGCTTGCGCATTGAAAAACCGTCTAATGCACCTATACATATTACAAACACACGTGCCTCCCCATATGCTATGTTTGCTATACCCCGGCCTCTGTGGCGTTTCGTTTGAATCGAGACAAACACCTACAGTGGCAAACTTTTACAAGGGTTTTCCTCCTGTCTTGTAAGAAATCACTCGATTGCGATAGTCGACCGTGCGAACGAATACTACTCGATCCTGGATACACTCCATCTACATAAACATTTATCACTCGCTAGACCCGCGCGAAGGATGACCGCGGTACCGGGAGAAAACGGTGGATCACTGACAAATAAATAAAAAAAACAAACATAAAAAAATAAACAAAAAAATAAACAAATAAAAAATATAGAGTCAAGCTGATAAATAAATGAACGAAACAATGAAAGAATAAATGAACGAATGAATCAATGGAAAATAATAGAATTAAATTTAATTAAATTAATGACTGAATTAATTAATTAAAGACACTCGAGTGGCAGCTGATTGGTGGATCGAGCGTCGGTTGGGTTAAAGTTACCATCCAGCACTGGACAAGAGAGCAAGTAAATAAATACCCGTTGCGGTGCACCTAGTGTGTGTGTGTGTGTGTGTGTGTGTGTCTGTGAAGGTCACGAAAAATTTGGCATTTGGAATTTGGGCATTTGGAAATGGGGAATCTTGAATTTGGACATTTGAAAATGGGGAATCTGGAATTTGGGCATTTGGAAATCGGGAATCTGGAATTTGGGCATTTGGAAATGGGGAATCTGGAATTTGGGAATTTGAAAATGGGGAATCTGAAATTTGGGCATTTGGAAATGGGGAATCTGGAATTTGGGCATTTGGAAATGGGGAATCTGGAATTTGGGAATTTGGAAATGGGGAATCTGAAATTTGGGCATTTGGAAATGGGGAATCTGGAATTTGGGAATTTGGAAATGGGGAATGTGGAATTTGGGAATTTGAAATTTGGAATTTTTACATTTGGAATTTTGAAATTTGGAAATGGGGAATGTGGAATTTGGGAATTTGAAATTTGGAATTTTGAAATTCGGAATTTGGGCATTTGGAAATGGGGAATCTGGAATTTGGGAATTTGGAAATGGGAAATCTGGAATTTGGGCATTTGGAAATGGGGAATCTGGAATTTGGGAACTTGGAAATGGGGAATCTGGAATTTGGGCATTTGGAAATGGGGAATCTGAAATTTGGGAATTTTGAAATGGGGAATCTGGAATTTGGAAATTTGAAATTTGAAAATTTGGAATTTGGGCATTTGGAAATTGGGAATCTGAAATTTAGGGTATTTGAAATTTGGAATTTTGAAATTTGGAAATTTGGATATTCGGAAATTTGATATTTGGAATTCGGGCATTTGGAAATTTCGAATTTGGAATTTAAACATTTGGAATTTGGGGAATTTGAAATTTGAAAATTTGAAAATTTGTAAATTTGAAAATTTGAAAATTTGAAATTTGTAAATTTGTAATTTTCCAATTTTGAAATTTAGAAACATATATATATACATATATTTGTATACATATATACACACATATACATACAATACATAAACCTAAGCCGAGAGGGGAAAAATAACCCATTGTTCCCTGTCGCGATTCACTCTATTTTCATCCTAATGTCGCCGCGATGATTTGCATCTGGTATCCGCTCGGTGCTGTAATTTACATAAGGCTCTTTACCGGTGCGAAGAGGAAGAAAGAGCACGGAAACGTACCCGCGCGTTTGAAACAAGTATGTACGTACATACATATAGTCCAAGTCGGCCGTTCCATGCCTCCTTCCCGGAAAGTCCTGCCGCCGCAAATTGGGAGGTTAACGTCTCCGGAAATCGATTAGCAGCGAGATAATCGGGGGAAGAACAAGAAAGAACAAGTGTAACTATTTCGGGGTAAGGCGAGAAACGATAAGGATCAATTAGGAACCGTCGAACCGGACGCGACGTTATTGCATCAATGGGGTCCGAGCGGTAGAAATTAGCGCTGGTGTCTAGGGAATAAATTGTAACGGTATTTGGTGGATTTGGGAATTTCGGAATTTTGTAATTTGGAAATTTGGGAATTTTCGGTTAAAAATTTATTAAAATCCAAATTTCTTTGGAAATGTGTGTGTGTGTGTGTTGGCAAGCGTAACGCTTTTTTGTGACTCCGTATATGCATAAGTGTGTGTGTGTGTGTGTGTGTGTGTGTGTGTGTGTGTGTGTGTGTTGGCAAGCGTAACGCTTTTATGTGACTCCGTATATGTATAAGTGTGTGTGTGTGTGGGGGGCAAGCATGACGCTTTTGTGTGAATCCGTGTATGCGTATGTGTGTGGGTGTGTGTGTTGGAGAGGGGGCGCTCGCTAGCGTCCGTGTATGCGTTTTCTGTGTGTGTTTGTGTGGGTTCGTCTAACGGTCGGACAGATATGTGACGCAAGTCGAGCCTAATAATAATAAAACATAATACGGAACAGATCAAAGAAATGTTTCAACAGCCATCGACTCATCAATTTCCTCCGTTAATTTAGCCGTTTCCCCTTTTTCTTTATTTCTTTTTTTGTTCCTTCTTCTAGCGACGATTTCCACGCGTTCTCTTTACTGACAAACCCAATCTGTTTTTTTTTTTTTTTCAAAGACACGAAATTATAAATAGGAGTGTACGCGTGTGTGAGTAAATGCGTGGGTGCGTGGGAATAAATAGATACCGATTTTTTCGGCGATTTTTTTTTCGAACACGGTCCCCGAGAGCAAAATTTTGTTTTCTTCAAGTTATTCTTTGTGTCTTTGCGTTCAAAGTTTTTTCTTTTCGTGACACCTGTTACTTTTTGATATCTCAAAATTGACCGATCGCGCTGAAACTTGGTATCTCGCGTATGGGAGCACTTCTGAGTCGAATGAGACCAGTCCCGACTTTCTACGACCACGGGAAGTGGGAAATTTTGCATAAGGCCCAATTTTTTGGGGGGACGGTAACTCTTGACGTTATGATTTTCAGAAAGTTCGTTTAATGCTGAATGCAGTCCACTTCGTGAGATTGATTCCCACGTTTGTTTCGGCAGGTATGGCAGACGACTTGGCGAGGGAGCGGTTCCTAGCCGAGCAGAAACACAAGTGCGATCGGTTGTTGAAACATGGTAGGTTCGAGCGACGCCATGATTGTTTCCAATCCCCAACCCCGTTCCTTATGTAATCCCAGTGTGAAAATAATCCTTGAACCTAAATTCGAAATTTCAAATTTGAAAATTCAAACTCTAAAATCACAAAATTCAAAAATTCGAAATTTCGAAACCCCAAATGTCCGAAACCCAAAATCTTAAATTTCAATTTCGAATTTTGAAATCCGAATCTCGCGAATCTCCAAATTCCAAATTCCCAAATTCCTAATTCCAAATTTCCAAAGTTCAAATTTCAAATTCCAAATTCCCAAAATCCAAATTTCCAAATTCCAATCCTCAAATTTCGAAATTTCAAACTCGCTAATTTCCAAACTCCAAAATTTAAATTCTCAAATTTTCAAGTTCCAAAATTCCAATCCCAAATTTCCAAATTTGAATCTCGCAAATTTCAAAATCCCAAAATTTTCAAATTGCTAATCCCAAAATTTCCAAATTCCCAAATCCCAAATTTAAAAATTCCAAAACTCAAAATCTTAAATTGCAAGGTCCAATTTCAAATTTTGAAAACCGAAACTCGCAAATCTCCAAATTCCAAATTTCCAAATTGCAAATCCAAAATTGTAATTCTAAAATTTCCAAATTCCAAATCCCAAATCCAATCTTCACATTCCAAAATTCCAAATTCCTAAATCCTCAATTCCAAATTTCCAAATTTGAATCTCGCAAATTTCCAAAACCCAAAATTTCAAAAATCCCAATATATCCAAATTCCAAATTCCAATTCTAAAACTTCTAAATCCCAAAATTCCAAAATCCTCAAAACTGCTGAAACTCCCAAACATAATGAAAAACCGAGAACCATTAAAAAAAACACCCCAAATTTTTTGAATCCCACGTAAGAAACGCGAACCGACGGGAACGCGAGCGACGTCTGGTGCCCGGCGACGTTCGACGGGCTGCTGTGTTGGCCCCCGACGCCGTCTTCGAACCTGGCCGCGTTGTCCTGCCCGCCGCCGTCCGTCCTGGGCTTGTACCACACCAAGACCGGCATAGCCACGAAGCTGTGCCTGGGCAACGGCCACTGGTTCCGCAACATCGAGAACATCATGTGGAGCAATTACACGCTCTGCACCACCTCCAAGAACCACTACGTCACGGCCATCGCCGACCTGGGCTACCTCGAGTACGGCCAAATGTCCAATTCCACTTTGTTGAATGTAAGTATAACAATAACCCTCTAATTCTAAGTCGACCAGTAACGCAATTTATTATCTTTGTATTTAATGCTTTTTTTTAATTCACTTTGTTACCATGGATTATATGCATTATTTATTTTTCCCTTAGAAATGGTTGCCGATCATCAAAATTGTCTCCCAAGTCGGATACGCTTCCTCCTTTGCCACATTAATTATCGCTATGGTCATCTTCTCCATGCTTAGGTAATTACTAGTAATTTTGTTATTATTATAATTAATAGTAACAATATCAACAACAACCACAACAAGAACAAGAACAATAATAAGAATAACGACAGCGACAACAATAACAACAACAACCATAACCCAAACAAGAATAACAACAACAATAATAATAACATCGACAACAACAACAACAATAACAACAACCACAACAAGAACAACAATAATAATAACGACAGCGACAACAATAACAACAACAACCATAACAAGAATAACAATAACAACAATAATTACAACGACAGCAACAACAACAATAACAACAACAACAACCATAACCCTAGCAAGAATAACAACAACAATAATAATAACATCGACAACAACAACAACAATAACAACAACCATAACCCTAGCAAGAATAGCAACAACAACGACAACGACAATGACAACAATAACCATAGCAAGAACAACAATAATAATAACGACAGTGACAATAACAACAATAATAATAACCACAACTACAACCATAGCAAGAACAACAATAATAATAATAACAACGACAGCGATGACAATACTAACAATAACAATAATAATTTATGTAATTTTTCGATGTATGATTTTTTTTTAGGAAGCTGAGGAACCCGAGGAACAGACTGCACATGCACTTATTTGCGTCGTTCATAATGAGGGCCTTCATGGCGTTCCTGAAGGATTGGTTGTTCATAGACGGAGTGGGTCTGGCCGGAGACATGGTCCTTATCGATGGGAAGAGCGCCTTCATCAAGGAACGAAACGTACGAAAAAAATCGTAATTTCTTTTGGCAATTCAGAATTTAGCCAATCGGTATGAGGATCAACGATGTACCGGTTTTGGTCCGGAAAATTTTACGTCGAAAATGCGTTTTCCATCCAATTTCGTTGCAGACCTGGGTATGCAAGGCGATCACCAGCCTGTGGCAGTACTTCATCGTGGCCAACTACGCCTGGATCCTGATGGAGGGCCTGTACTTGCACAACCTGATCTTTCTGGCGCTTTGCACGGACACGCCGACCATCACGCTCTACATCATCCTCGGCTGGGGTGAGCAAATTGAGAAAATAAAAAAAAAAAATAATAGTACACACGAGGTGAAAATACGCTCCTCCCGAGTGGCATACGATACTTTTTTTCCGATTCGTCTAAAAAGACCATACTTGTACGCCTGCAAGAGCGCAACGGTGCATTTACGCTAAAAATGGGTGGAACGCCAAAGGGGGGTCCAGGGGCGAAGCCCCGTTGGGGTGCAGGGGCAGAGCCCCGCTGGGGTGCAGGGGCAAAGCCCCGCTGGGGTGCAGGGGCAAAGCCCCGCTGGGGGGTTGGAGGGGCGAAGCCCCCCCCCCCCCCCCCCCCACTTACAAAATAAATAGTAATTAAGTAGTAATAACAGTAATAGTAATAATTAAAATGCTTCATGTATAGTAAGTACATAAGTCGGGAAAAAACAACATTTTTTTTCTCCATGAAATCTTGGAGAACAGAAAAAAAACACATTTGTTTTGCCAGGACTTCCGGGGATGGTGGTGATAACGTGGGTGGTGATCCGGGCCACCGTCGAGGACACCCTGTGTTGGACGACCCACAACAACCCTTCGCATTTCCTGGTTATTCGAATTCCCATCATGATCTCAATTCTGGTGGTTAAACCGATAAATATATTTTCCATTCAATTGTTTATAATAATCGTCATAAAATTATATAAATAAGCAATTATTGTATAATTGCATGTAAAATATATTTATTCGTTCGTTGCAGTTCAACTTCCTGCTCTTCGTCAACATCGTGCGGGTGCTCCTGGTGAAGCTCAAGACCTCCGTGCACTTGCAGCGCAAGAAGATGCAATACAGGCGTTGGGCAAAATCCACCCTGGTCCTAGTACCGCTCTTTGGAGCCCATTACACCCTTTTCCTGGGGCTCTCCTATCACACCGACCATCACGTGGAGCTGATATGGTTGTTCTGCGATCAGCTTTTCGCTTCGTTCCAGGTATATCGGAATCTCCAGTTCCAGTTCCAGTTCCAGTTCCGGTTCCAGTTTCAGTTCTAGTTCCAGTTCCAGTTCTAGTTTTACCAAATCCCAATTTCAATAGCAATTGCAATTGCAATTTCAAATTCGACCCACAATTTTTATTTTCGATTCCCAAATTCAACCGGAAATGGCAATTTTCAATTTCAATTGAATTCCAGGGTTGTTTCGTGGCGTTACTCTACTGCCTGTTGAACGGCGAGGTGAGGGCGGAAATCAGGCGTGCCTGGAAAGCGCGCAGATCCAGGAGGGACGTGGACTCCTTGATTTTGGCCCATCGGGACCTTTCGCGATTTTCCAAATCCAGGGCTTCCACCTCCTGCGCCAGACCCGAGAGGACGATGACGACGATAGCGACGATGACCAACAACAACGATAACATTCCTCTCTCGGACTTCGGCAGCCCCCGAGGGTTCCCTTGATCGTCGTCGTCGTCGTCGTCGTCGTCGTCGTCGGCAAAGTTTAGGTGTTATCGCTAACTTATGTGATTAATTTTAAGTGTATTTTGTATGTATATGTATATGTAAGAGAAACAAGTGCCTGGACGCACATATGCGTCCCCAAAGAAATAAAGAAAAATAAAAAAAACCAGAAAGAATTTCTATTTTATTTCGCAATTTCAATTTGAATTCCCAATTTCAATTTTTCAATTTTAATTCCCAATAAAATTGCTGATTGATTTTTCATAATTAAAATTGAGTGTTGGAGTTGAAATTGCAATTGGAAATTTAAAAAAAAGGCATTGGAATTGAAATAACCATTGGAATTAAAAATTGAAATTTAAAGTTGAAATTGAGAATTGCCGTTTTCAGTTGAATTGAAAATTAAAATTGCTGATTGATTTTTTATAATTAAAATTGGGTGTTGGAATTGAAATTGCAATTGGAAATTTAAAAAAAAGGAATTGGAATTGAAATAACCATTGGAATTAAAAATTGAAATTTAAAGTTGAAATTGAGAATTGCCATTTCCAGTTGAATTGAAAATTAAAATTGCTGATTGATTTTTCATAATTAAAATTGGGTGTTGCAATTGAAATTGCAATTGGAAATTTAAAAAAAAGGAATTGGTATTGAAATTGCCGTTGAAATTAAAAATTGAAATTGAGAATTGCCATTTCCAGTTGAATTGAAAATTAAAATTGCTGACTGATTTTTCATAATTAAAATTGGGTGTTGGAATTGAAATTGCAATTGTAATTGCTAATATCAATTATCAATTCCAAATTTCTATTCAAAACGAAAATTTTAATTTAATTTCGCAATTTCAATTTTAATTCCCAATTTCAATTCCAATTCTCAATTGTGATAATTTGTATAATAAAAATAAATAAATATGTTAAAAATATACAAAAAGGGGTAAATTTTGAAGGGATAAAAATGGGGTGGACAATAATTTCTCAAATCCCCAGAAATTAATTTTAAGAGTCCTAATGAAAATTAGCAATAATATATGTACACACACATACACATATATTTGTGTGTATGTGTGCAACAAAAATCATCCCTAACCGCATGTAGGATAAATTGACTGCGGATGGGAAAGGGTTTGGGATGAATGAATGCAAAGTTGGAATTGAGACACGTGTCCCGGACACGTGTCCCGGACTCGTCTGACAACTTGTCGGTGTTTCAATAACTTTTGACACCTGATGTATGTGTTTATGGTTCAACGTGTCATGGGATAGTTCGCACTTCATTACTTTTCCATACAGAAAACCCTTGTGGGAAGTAATAATATGCTCCTACTACAAATTGTCATCGCCGAGATGACAAAAGTCAAACTTTGCGAATTTACAAACGAAAAAATTCCTTTGAAAAAATCGCGTTTCCTGAAATTCTGAAAAAATCGCAAAAAATCGATTGGAACAAAATTTCCTAAAAAGTCTTACTTTGATAATCTCCAAAAAATTGAAGGAAAAAGAAAAGAATTCTTTCGAAAAATTAGAATTTCCTAAATTCCTAAAAAAATCGTAAAGAATTATTGAAAAAAATTACTAGAAACCCCCATTTTCAAAATACCAAAAAATTTAAGGAAAAAAAAAGAAGAATTCCTTAGAAAAATTTAAGTTTCTTAAATTCTTTTAAAAAATCGCAAAAAATCATTGAAAAAAATTGCTAGAAACCCCCATTTTCAAAGTACCAAAAAATTGGAGGAAAAAAAAAAGAAGAATTGTTTCAAAAAATTCGAGTTTCCTAAATTCCTCAAAAAATTGCAAAAAATCACTAGAAAAAAATTACTAGAAACCCCCATTTTCAAAATACCCAAAAATTTGAGGAAATAAAAGAATTCTTTCAAAAAATTCGAGTTTCCTAAATTCCTCAAAAAAATCGCAAAAAAAAATACTAGAAAAAAGTTACTAGAAACTCCCATTTTCAAAATACCACAAAATTTAAGGAAGAAAAGGAAAATTCTTTCAAAAAATTCGAGTTTCCTAAATTCCTTAAAAAATCGCAAAAAATCACTAGAAAAAAAAATTACTAGAAACCCCCATTTTCAAAATACCAAAAAATTTAAGGAAAAAAAAAGAATTCTTTCGAAAAATTAAAATTCCCTAAAATCGTGAAATAAAATCGCAAAAACATACTAGAAACGCCTATTTTCAAAATTCCAAGAAATCCCCATTTTTCATTTTTCGGAAAAACATGAAATTAATAAAAAAAACAACAAAAATAATAATAATAAAAATAGAAAAGAAAGAAAGAAAAAAAGGACTCACCGAAGAAGCGGACTCTCCCTTGGCTCGCATCAATACCGATAACGATTAGGCGACTTATCGGTGGCACGATGGCGGCCGGCAGATGCGGGGGCGGTGACCATCCCCAAAGTCGCCGGCTCCCATTGGCCCTCGGTCCTCCGTCGAATCGAATCGAATGGAATCGAATCGAGGGCGTGGTTCTTCGGCGAAACAAGGGATGAAACCACCCCCGGACTCGGATCTCCCATCTCCCGTCTCCCGTCGCGTCGATCCGTATCAGGGATGCTGCGTGGCTCCAGATGCACCTCGGACGGGAGATCTTATCTGTGCCGTCGAATCCGTGATAGATCGCGATAGAAATCAGAAACAAAAAAAAATAGCAGAAACAAAAAAAAATTTTCGTCGTCGTCGTCGTCGTTATTTTTATTATTGTTGTATTTTTAATTATTTAATCGATCAACCGAAGACCTTCTTTATTTATCGATGAACCGAGAGTTTTGGAAATAAGGAAGAAAACGGGGAAATTTTGGAACCGAGGAATCGCCGATTATTATTATTATTATTATTTCTCTATAGTGATTATTATTTTTTTTGGAAGGTCAATTATGTATATTCGGAAAAATTGGGTTCCCGAATTTTTCGTCTAAAAATTTGTAATTTTTGGTAAAAGAGAAATTTAATAAAAAGAAAATAAATAAATAAACAGAAGTGGTGGCTTTTATTATACATTATATAAAAATATCACTAATGAGATAAATAAATGAATGGAACAGTGGAATCGTCGGTTGAAGAAATATAAAATTGTTAATAATAATAATAATAATAATAAATACAATAATAATAATAACAACAACAATAACAACAGCATCTAATAAAAAAAACAATAAAAATTGCATGTTGATCTCGATAATATTATTAACAATAATAGTAATTTTTAAAGAAAATTGAACAATAATAATAATAATAATAATAATAATAATTCAATATCAAAGTGATTTTTCACAATGTGGTGGTTTTCTATATACTGAGGATACCGATCGTTATAATTTGAAAAATATATTCAACAACAAAAAATTTAGCGAAAGCGAATTAAAAGGTAAGATATAAAAAAAAATTTTCATTTTGTTTTTTTTTTGTTGTTGCAAAAGTCGAATTTCACGAAATCCCGAAAAATCGCAAAAAACGAATTTCAGAAAATCGCGAAAAATTGCAAAAGTCGATTTTCCCAAAATCCGAAGAAAAAAAATGACAAAATTCGAATTTCCCAAAAACTTGAAAAATTATTATCATTATGTTACGTCCTAGGGAGGTTTACCCTGTGGCACAACCTATGCCACCTCGGAAGGCCAGTAAAGCCCTGCTCCGACAACGTAGCCCTTTGAGTTTATTTGCCTGCGCGACAAACTCCGGACTGGGCCGAATTAGTTAAATGGGGAAATTTGGAATTATGAAATAGAAAAAATGCCCGTTGGAATGGAAATTTGCCCTATCCTCATGAACAGAAGAAAAAAACGCTTTCAATTTCTCAAGAATATATTTGAATGTAAAAATTAAAAATCCTTTTGGTAGGTTAAAATAAAAACGGTTGAATCGAGATGGATCCTTTATTTCCAATTGAGTCCTCCGTCGGGGCAACAGGAGTTGGACGAATTGTATGAGTGTTACACAAACTTCGATAGGTTTTAAATGAAACAGTTGATTTGACAAGGAGAGTACCCGCCAATCGGATTTTTGTTTTTTTTTTTCTATATTTATGGTACGTAAAGCTGAGGGCCCAAATAGTAATTTAGTAAAGCCTGTACGACGCCATATTCAGAACTTTTTGAGAAAATCGAGTTTAAAGTTTTGCGAGCGGCTTATGGGCATGAAATTTATACGACCGTTGGAGCAAGCCGCGTAGCTCAGTCGGTAGCGCTCCAGTCTAGTAGCAGCCAGATCGCTGGATCGAGTCTCGCTTCGTGCATACTTTTTTCTTTTCATTAATTTTTTTTTATTAATTTTTTTTCTTTAGATACTAGAGTTATTTAAATATAATATTGAACTGATTTATGCCAAATAACCGATGTATAATTATTCTATTCCAACTTCGATGGGTTCTAAATAAAACAGTTGATTTGAGATGGATCCTTTATTTCCAGTTGAGTCCTCCGTCAGGGCAACAGGAGTTGGACGAATTGCATGAGTTTTGTACAAAAGTTTAGGATATATTTTACAGATTTTTTTGAAGCGCTAAAGGACAGCGCTTCGGTGAGGATCACGGTAGAACCGATCCTCCCGAAAATTCTAAGGGTTTATATATTTGTGGAAACCCCATAACTAGGAGGCGGGGGTAATTACATCCTCTAAATTTTGCTAAAAGCAAATCCTTGCTACTTGTCTTCCGCATTTTATTTTAGTCTTTCCTGCACTCCGATAATAGTAATGAAGTTATTGATATATCCTTTCCTTGGACACTTTTCGCCTAATTATCTTCTTTTTAGGCTCTCTGCCGTTGTCGGTGATTATTATTATTATTATTATTATCATCATGATAATTGCAATACTTTATAAATAATAAAATACATTGACAATTCTACCCTGAATTCCAATTCTCCGTGTCGATATTCATCTGATTACGTAAAGATGCCACCATAAAAGTGGAATCGCAATCGAAATGGGAAACTGGTTGAGCAAAAAAAGAAAGAAAGAAAAAAAAAGAGAAAGAGGGAATTCAGGGTCAACTTTTACGCGCGGATCCCCGGGAAAAGGCGCAGGAAAGAATTTACAGGAGGACATCCAATAATAATTCAACAGCCATGGGGGAGAGATCGTGAAATCTTCGTCGTCTCCTTCTTCTATTTTACATTTTTGTGGCTTCGCCGTCAATTATTGATAAAGCGGCGGCAGAAGCGGTAGCGTGAAAAAAAAAAAAAGCAACGCCTGAATTATGCAACTCTAGTGGCTATTTTCCAAGGGCGCGAGAGGTGGGGGGAGGGGGGGTGCGCGCAGTGAAATCGAAGCTGCACACGTAGATCGACCGTTGTGAATCGAAACGACGAAATTTAGCTACCCCTTGGGGAAAGAATGAAAAAAAAAAAAGGAGAAGACTTCCCCTCTACCCCCACTCCTTTCCTCGAGTTTTACGAATTCCCGAGATTTCCGAGAAATTTCTTCTTCTTTTTTTTTTCGTTGATAAAGAATTTTTTTTATTGTTAATCAATATTTGTTTATTTGATAATGGATAATTTTTTTATCGATCGACCTTTGTTTTATTTAATTATAAACAATTTTTTGTTAATTAGTCCTTTTTTTGTTTATTAGTAAACAGATATTTTTGAAGTGAAAAAACGTATATTATTATTATTATTATTATAATTGCTATTATTATTAATTATGTATATACATATACATTATTCCGGTAAAATATTGATACAAATAGTTACACACAATAATAGAAAGACTAAATACCCGAGGAACCCTTTTTCTACCCCCCTTCATCCCCGCCCCCTTCCCCTCCCTGCGTCTTCTGTATTTGATTTAGGGTCCGAATAAGTTTGGAAAACAGCGGAATTAAGTATCCAAGTGAGAACATACATATATATACAAATATATATATACAAATAACTCGCCCTCCTGTACCTTATGTTTAGAAATGAATTGACGTTTTGGATGAAGGAAAAAAAAAGAAAGAAAGAAGAAACCGATAATTTTGCTCTTTTCAGCGCACGTTTCCCCGAGAAATGGAGAGGGAGGCTCTACTTCCGATTTCACCTTGCTGCAACCTCAGCGTCCAACCGCGAAGAAGGTACACAACCATCAACATTATCATTATTATTATTATTATTATTATTATTATTGTTGTTGTTGTTGTTGTTATTGTTATTATAATATTGATCATTATTATTATTGTTGTCGTTGTTATTATTATTATTATTATTATTATTATTTAAAAATTCTCAACATTACCTAAACGTACGTATAATATTTTCGGGCGATTGTAACGCCATCTACGCTGGAATTGCACGCAGGGATCGCGAGAACAACTCGATTGGCAACGGGGGGCACGTTTTAAACGGTGGCACGGGAATCTCCGCGGGAACGCTGTCGAGGGAAGAGAGGCGACGTCGGCGGAGAGCCACGCAGAAATATCGCACCGCTCACGCCACTCGGTACGACGTCCGCGCCCCCTAACGGATTTCGAGTGAACGTCGATTCGCGAATCGATGATCGACTCGTCGCTCGAATTATCGATCCTCGAATCCATCGCTCGCTTATTATTATTATTACTATTATTATTATTATTATTATTATTATTATTATTATTATTATTGTTATCGTTGTTATTCAGCGAAAGAGTGCGAGTGGAGGCCTTCAACTTGGCGTTCGCCGAACTGCGAAAACTGCTGCCGACTCTGCCGCCGGACAAGAAGCTCTCGAAGATCGAGATCCTGCGACTGGCCATTTGCTACATCGCGTACCTCAACCACATACTCAAAGCTTGAGGAGGACCCCCGTCCGCCATTTTCCTTCCTCGTTTTAATTTTTATATTCTCTCATCGGCGTTATTGCATATTATCGATGTTTTGTTATATATTAGTTTTTCGTTGTCGTCATTATCATGATTACTATTATTATTATAAATAAAGGCAATATTTAGTGACAAAAAAATCTATTCTTACTAATAATTTATTTATATTTCTCGCTTTCATTATTATTATTATTATTATTGTTGTTGTTGTTTTTATTGTTGTTTAAAAGCAATCCCTGTGTGTATGTGTGCGTTTCTGAAATAACTACTGGGTTGTACAGCTCCTCTCTAACTCACGAGGTCCCCGGGGATCGCTCGATCGCTCAAAGACTGATGCTTAAGTGAAAAAGAATTGGATTACTATACTATACGCATACATGTATAAACGCACGGAAGGTCGGTTCCTGTAACTTCACGGATCGACGCCCCATTGTTCCCAATTTCGTCAAATTCCCCAATTCTTTTTCTACGATTCTCTCTACGTATGTACTATCGTCCAAATAAATAGATGGCGCATGTCTATCCAATACCTACACATAACCTCTTTCTCTCTCTCTCTAACTCCCTCTACATACATATACTAATTATAAACAGAGTTCTCCAAAAAAAAAATGGACCTACCCCACAACTGGTGTCTAGTCATTACTATTATTACTTTTCCATCAATCGACTCAATATCGAAATAGATGAAATTATTTTTACAGTATAAAATCATTAAAAAAAAAAAATACCTCTACTCTAATTTATATTATACATTACCAAAAGTAACTTTTCAAAATTTCATTAAATCATGCAATCAGAAAATCAACAGAATTAAAAATATAAAAAATCTAGAACTGTTTCGCAAATTCAATCGACTCAAACAACAATTCGAATATTAATATTATAAATTAATCAATAAAAATAACAACAGCTTAATTCTCTTAATCATATTAATCAATAAAAATTACCTCTACTCTAATTTATATTATACATTACCAAAAGTAACTTTTCAAAATTTCATTAAATCATGCAATCAGAAAATCAACAGAATTAAAAATATAAAAAAATCTAGAACTGTTTCGCAAATTCAATCGACTCAAACAACAATTCGAATATTAATATTATAGATTAATCAATAAAAATAACAACAGCTTAATTCTCTTAATCATATTAATCAATAAAAATTACCTCTACTCTAATTTATATTATACATTACCAAAAGTAACTTTTCAAAATTTCATTAAATCATGCAATCAGAAAATCAACAGAATTAAAAATATAAAAAATCTAGAACTGTTTCGCAAATTCAATCGACTCAAACAACAATTCGAATATTAATATTATAAATTAATCAATAAAAATAACAACAGCTTAATTCTCTTAATCATATTAATCAATAAAAATTACCTCTACTCTAATTTATATTATACATTACCAAAAGTAACTTTTCAAAATTTCATTAAATCATGCAATCAGAAAATCAACAGAATTAAAAATATAAAAAATCTAGAACTGTTTCGCAAATTCAATCGACTCAAACAACAATTCGAATATGAATATTATAAATTAATCAATAAAAATAACAACAGCTTAATTCTCTTAATCATATTAATCAATAAAAATTACCTCTACTCTAATTTATATTATACATTACCAAAAGTAACTTTTCAAAATTTCATTAAATCATGCAATCAGAAAATTAACAGAATTAAAAATATAAAAAAATCTAGAACTGTTTCGCAAATTCAATCGACTCAAACAACAATTCGAATATTAATATTATAGATTAATCAATAAAAATAACAACAGCTTAATTATCTTAATCATATTAATCAATAAAAATTACCTCTACTCTAATTTATATTATACATTACCAAAAGTAACTTTTCAAAATTTCATTAAATCATGCAATCAGAAAATCAACAGAATTAAAAATATAAAAAATCTAGAACTGTTTCGCAAATTCAATCGACTCAAACAACAATTCAAATATGAATATTATAGATTAATCAATAAAAATAACAACAGCTTAATTATCTTAATGATATTAACCAATAAAAATTACCTCTACTCTAATTTATATTATACATTACCAAAAGTAACTTTTCAAAATTTCATTAAATCATGCAATCAGAAAATTAACAGAATTAAAAATATAAAAAAATCTAGACTGTTTCGCAAATTCAATCGACTCAAACAACAATTCGAATATGAATATTATAAATTAATCAATAAAAATAACCTTTGCTCTAATCAAGAGACACGGTGGTGTCTCGAGACAAGTTCATTTATGAATTGGGCGAGAGCGCTACCGTGTCTCTTTTCTCGACCGAACTAGGTCCGCACACATAACAAATAGCCGAAGCGTTCTGTGTACATACACGGCTGGAAAGCCTTCACACACTCACACGCTGTCTGTAACATCAGTAGTACAGCTCAACGGTGGGCTAGGCCCTAGGCATTCAGTGATCTGTGTTTTGTTTTTCCGAATATCCAAAAGACGAAAATTTACCTTACCGACGCACGTTATGTATTATTTTATTCATATTTTCTCGAGATATGAAGCCGATAATAATAATAATATTTGCAAAAAGGAGACAAATCTCCCTAAAAAACACCTCTGGTGCAAAAAAGTCGAGACAAGTTCATTTATGAAAAAGGATCTCTCTACAAAAGTTGTGAAATCCTATAACATTAGACAAGCTCGTTTTTTCCATTATGTCAATACGAAGTAATTACAAAATGGAAAGAATTTTTTCTGTTTACGTGATTAGAACCGGTATTGAACTTGTTGGCCCCCGAACAATTCAGATGTTTGAGTATGATGTATAATTTATTCATATTATTATTATGTCATCTGATCTTTACTAATTCATAATGCGGTAAAAATAAATTAAATTGTAAGATATTTATTGCTTATCGTTTGGGTTCGGGGCCCGACAAGTTCAATACCGGTTCTAATCACGTAAACAGAAAAAATTCTTTCCATTTTGTAATTACTTCGTATTGACATAATGGAAAAACGAGCTTGTCTAATGTTATAGGATTTCACAACTTTTGTAGAGAGATCCCTTTTCATAAATGAACTTGTCTCGACTTTTTTGCACCAGAGGTGTTTTTTAGGGATTTATATTATACATTACCAAAAGTAACTTTTCAAAATTTCATTAAATCATACAATCAGAAAATCAACAGAATTAAAAATATAAAAAAATCTAGAACTGTTTCGCAAATTCAATCGACTCAAACAACAATTCGAATATGAATATTATAAATTAATCAATAAAAATTACCTTTGCTCTAATTTATATTATACATTACCAAAAGTAACTTTTCAAAATTTCATTAAATCATACAATCAGAAAATCAACACAATTCAAAATATAAAAAAACCTAGAACTGTTTCGCAAATTCAATCGACTCAAACAACAATTCGAATACGAAAATTATAAATTAATAAAAAAAATAACAATAGCTGTTACTAATTAAATTGTTTTTATTACTTTATAATAGAATTATTAAATTATTAATTTCCCCTTTTAAAGATTATTATTATTATTATTATTATTATACCTTACAAAACTAATAAAATCAAAAAGTCCCCCCATTCTGCCCCAAAAAATTGTTTGTTTTGCTTCTATCCTATTCAACCCCTTTTCCTTCCCTTTCCTTCACCCAAACACCCTATTCCAGAAAACAAAGTCCTCGAAAAAAAAAATACCGTCCAACCTTGCAAGGGTGACGACAGAAGGGTTTAACGACTGTCTGACTGTCTGTCACCGGTTGTTTGATCAACTGACTTCCACACGCACTCTATTGAAAATTGTTATCGCTCATTACATAATGAATCAGCTGTGACGAGCGGATGCCCTACAGGTATTATTGTTGTTAATAATTAATAAGGAGTCTCTTCTCTCCTTTTTCTTTTTTTTTTAAGTAGGTGCGACTGCGAGTGCCTCATTCGTTACCCTCTCGAGACCACGAGAGGGCCATTAAGCGACCGTTTTCCCGTAATTGCGATGCTTATCTCTCATTAGAACAACTTTTGCCTGACCCCGTAGCAGTCAGTAGGTGGACGCGAGTTCGCTCAAATGCAGGTCGAGTGTCCGGTAAGTGGCGATTCCGGACCCACCAGTTCCCGCGAGTTCTCGTTAATTGGGGTGCCGTTGCCCGAATTTTTGTGACCCCGAGTGACCGGTAAAAAAAAGGGTAGCGACCTCTCGCGGAATTTTTTCGGCTAATTTCGCTCGACTTTTTGGGGAACCAAAAATCGGTACGTTTAGGGGAACTCGTGAACTAAAAAGGCATATTTTTGGAATTCCTCGAAATCGAGTGGAAATTTCAGAAAAAAATTCGAAAGAAATTGGGAAAATTTTTTGGTGCTAATTTTTTTTTTTATATTTAGGTTCCATTTTTGAGATCTCCAAAAAAGGTACTTTTAGGGGAAATGGTGACCCAGAAAGACGTAATTTTGGAATTCCTCGAAATTCGGTAGAAATCGTAGAAAAAAATTTCGAAGGAATTGCAAAACTTTTTAAAAATTGATGCACTTGTTTGTTTCACTTTTAATAATAAATTAGAAAAATATGTGATATCCGGGAAACCGATGGGAAATGCGATTAGGGGTTATCGGATCACTCCAAGTGCAAAAAGGAAAAAAAATTACACAGTGTGAGGCCGAGGCTAGTTAACAGAGGGTGTAAATCTTTAACAAATGACACTTGTCGTTCTTAAAAATAAAAAAAAAATAATAGAGGACACGATTTACCAAAGAGATAATTTTCACACTAGCGTGTTAAAGTGGATTTCACGCTTAGTAGAGATACGAGGGAGGAAATTTTAACGCGACAAAGCCTTTTACTTCAAATTTCGAGAAAACCATTTTTTTTAAAATCCTATTACGATTTTCAAAATTTGAAAAAAATATATTCTTTATCTGCGTCATCTCCCCTAAAAGTACTTATTTTTTCGTTTCCCCAAAAATTCCCAAAACTTCCATTGGTAACACTTCTACATAAAATTTCAACTTCCATAATTTTTCAAAATTGCTAGACCGATTTTTGAAATTTGAAAAAAATATATTCTTCATCTGCGTCATCTCCCCTAAAAATACTTATTTTTTCGTTTCCCCAAAAATCCCCTAGAACAGTTAAAAAAATTCCCAAAACTTCCATTCGTAACACTTCTACACAAAATTTCAACTTCCACAATTTTTCAAAATTTCTAGACCGATTTTCGAAATTTGAAAAAAATATATTCTTCATCCGCGTTATGTCCCCTAAAAGTACTTATTTTTCGTTTCCCCAAAAATCCCCTGGAACAGCTTAAAAAAAATTACCAAAACTTCCATTGGAAACATTTTTACCCAAAATTTCAATTTCCTCAATTTTTCTAAATTCCTAGCCCGATTTTCAAAACGTGAAAAAAATATATTCTTCATCTGCATCATCTCTCCGAAACGTACTTATTTTTTCCTTGCGCCAAAATCCCCCGGAAGGGTCGTAAAAAAATTGGGAAAGCTCGTATCTCACGGGTAGATATCACCAGGAAAGCGCGTGACCTTGAAGCTCATTTGAAGGACGATGGGTTGGAGAGCCAAGAGTTTCGGGGACGCCCTGTTCCCGATGCTGATCTTCAACTGGATGACGGGGTCCAGTTTCATTCAGTATCCCGCGGGTCATCGACGCCGGGGACTCACTTTGCTGCTCCAGGGGACGATCCTCTTGCTCTACCTCGTGTCCTTTTACCGCATCATCCCGATCCTGCAGCGCTGGAACGAGTATTTCGAGCCCGAGCTCTTCTCCATCAGCGCTGGGATCTACCTGTTCAATTTGACCGTTTCCATCGTGTCTCTGACAGCCTCCTGGTACCACATCCAGGTGAGCTACCCAATCTTGGCTTCTTCTCTCTTCTTGGAAACAATAATAATAATAATAATAATAATAATAATATCAACGCCCCATAGAATCTCAGGAACATCATCAACCGCCAGGACGCCGTGGAAACCACCCTGTGTCGCTTGGGCAGCGTCCATACCTACCACCAGACCTTCCTGGAGTCGGTTCGCAGCGTCTCGGTCTGGGTGGCGCTGGGCCTGATCCTGAGCTTTCTCGACATCACCTGGTTCCACAGGAAGTTGCGCTCTTTCGGCTCCTCGCTCTTGATTGCCTTCGTGTTTCACTACCCCGTCATGGTGAACTCCGTTACCGATATGAACGTCCTCATAGCCGCCAGGTGAGATACCGCAGTACCCCCGAAAATTTATTGTTTTGTCGAGTCACTTGTTTGTTTATTTATTTATTTATTTTTTATTTATTTAGTATTTATTACTATTATTATTATTATTATTATTTGATTTATTTGCACTTTCTCAGCCAATGTTGCTGGGAAACATTCACCTATCCCCTTTTTCTTATGGTAGCGGGATTAGGCTCAGTCGAACGAAGAGGGAGTTGGGCCAGTCACCCTGGCCCGTTAGACCTTGGTGGTTCAGTTAAGGAACTTTCGTACAATGTAGCAGGTCTGGAGTAAGATTGCTCTTTGGCCTGTCTTCAAAATGTTAGTTGGAATTGAAAGTTCGTCGAGAGTGTTTTTTGTAGCGATTTTGAGACAACTCCCTCTGCAGAGACTACGACTGGATAGATTGTCGTCTTATTAACCCATTTCCGCCCAAACGACGAGATTTTGTATTCGACTTTCGAAGCTACAACTTAATGAATAAATGTCTTGGAAAAAAATCGTGACATAGTGTTTTCGAAAGCCTAAAACATCCTCTTTCAGATGGCATGGTCGAATTGGACCTAGAATTAAATTTGAAAAAGTTATAATCGATTTTTTTTAAAAAAAGTGCGAAATTTTTATTCTTTCTTTTTTTTAAAGTTGAGAAAATACATCTTTTCCCGGCAATCATGTAATAAAGATCAAACACGTACTCGAAATGGAAATTTTCATTTTTCACTTTGAAACTTTTTTTTCTCAAAAACTATAGACTTTATCAAAAAATTTATAAGAACAAAAACGTCTTATAATTGATCAAAGAATGTTATCAAATTTTTTCAGAATTTTTTGAGAACATTTTTCATTTTTGGAAAATCGGAAAATTGAAATTTTTGAAAAATTTTCTCAAAATATTCTGAAAAAATTTGAGTGCATTCTTTGATCAATTTTAAGACTTTTTTGTTCTTAGAAATTTTTTGATTAAGTCTATAGTATTCCAGAGAAAAAAATGTAATATTGCAATAAAAAAAAACTTCGTTTCGGCCGCCATATTGAATTTGCCAAGTGGAATTTCTTAATAATTCCAATGAGGTTTTAAAGAACAGATATTAATGGCACTAGACGTCATGATTTGAGCAACCAGAACAATTTTTTTCCGACTCAAAATACAAATTAAAAAAAAAAGAATAAAAATTTCGCATTTTTTTTTTTAAAAATCGATTATAACTTTTTCAAATCAGTTTCTAGGTCCAATTCGACTATGCCATCTGAAAGAGGATGTTTTAGGCTTTCGAAAACACTATGTCACGATTTCTTCCCAAGACATTTATTCATTAACTTATAGCTTCGAAAGTCGAGTACAAAATCTCGTCGTTTGAGCGGAAATGGGTTAAGCTTCCATAGATTTTTTATTTGTATAGCCAGTTCTTCGTATTTTTGTCGTTTTTCATTTTCCACCTTTTTGATGTTGTGTGTTTTGCTAGGGTTTTGGTGTATTATTATTATTATTATTATTACTACTACTACTACTACTACTACTACTACTACTACTATTATTACTATTATTGTTGTTGTTGTTCGTTCTTATCATTTTTCTTGCCCGACAGATTCTTGAAATTGCGTTTCGAGCGACTGAACCAAGCGATCGGTTCCTTGTCCGACATCAACAAAGGGAAGGACTACGATGGAATTTATACCGGTAGTAACAAGTCACTCCACAAAACGGTGGTGGTCATGGCGAAGAACGACGACGACAACGACCTCTCGATGCAACAGAGTCGATTGTTGCGCTCCATGCAAGTCATTAGGTGGACTATCATCATCATTATTATTATTATTAATATTTATTATTATTATTATTATTATTGTCATTATTATTATTATTGTCATTATTATTATTATTGTCATTATTATTATTATTATTATTATTATTATTATTATTGTTGTTGTTGTTGTTGTTGTTGTTGTTGTTGTTGTTGTTGTTGTTGTTGTTGTTGTTGTAATTATTACTCCTTTCGAAGACAAATGCACCTGGAACTATGCGGGATAACACGAAACCTAAACCTGGTGTTCGGATTTCGCACCCTGCTAATGATGGCGGTACATTTCTGCATGATCTTGGCCTTGCTCTACGGTGCTTACATCAACGCCCATCGCGCCTCCAGGACCGTACTCGACCTCGTGGTTCTCTGCGTCTGGCCCCTGTGCCTTTTCTTCGGGGTCGTTATGGTCAACCACTTTTACGCCGTTTTAGTTTACGAGGTAAAACTTGTCTTAGCTCCCCCCCCCCCCCCCCCCCCCCCTCCCGTATTAAAATAATAAAAATATAAGAAACCTTCCCACAGGCGCGAAAATCCGGCTACCTCATACTGGAGTTCGAGACCGACCGCGAGCCCGACTTGAAACGGGAGGTAACTGATTTTCAAATTTTCAAATTTTCAAAATTTCAAAATTCCAATTGTAACTTTTCTCCCGCATCTTATCTTGAAACAAAATATTCAAAACATTCAAGAATATTCTTATAAATAAATTAATAAATAAATTTCATAAATTCTTTTGAAATAAATTTAAATAAAAAAAGTAACGAAATCCAAGCTCGTCGTCACCTACTTTTCTCTCTTTCTCTCTCGCTCACAGTTGCAGCAGTTCTCGCTCCAAATCATGCAAAACCCTTTGTCCTGCAGCGTCTACGGCTTCTTCGACATGGGCTACAGCTTCGTCGGCGGCGTTAGTACTTATTTAGCGACATCTCGTGGCAGATTTTCGATCTGGACAAAAAAAAATGAACCTTCCTCTTGCATTGTTTTTTCAGTTCGCCGGTTCCGTGTGCACTTACCTCGTGATACTGATGCAAATGGAGGTTTGAAGCCACTCCTAAGGTCTTCGCGCAGCTCCGGAGGGGTGTGGGGGTATCCCCGCGCATGCGCGACAGCGGGAATGGGGATGGATACCTTTGCCTTTGCATTTTTAAAAATTTCCGTTACGTAATTTTACCGGATAACTCGAATACGGATGTTGCTTCTAATTTATTCTTATTTAAAAATAAAAATTTGTGTCCTTCGAGTTTCCAAATTTGGAAAATTGCAAAATTCGATTACAAATACGAAAATTCAATTGTTTACGATAATTGTTAAACAAAATGCGTTACATTGTTGAAAATCGATTGTTAAAAACAAAAGAAATAAAATCTTTTTTGAAAATCAAAAATTGTAATTTTCTTTTACTTTTTTTTTTTATTAAAATTGAATTTATTCATTCCATTTTTCCTATTTTCCAACATTTCCCGTATTTAACGTTTTTGTTTATTAATTAATTCTACTTATTAATTAAATATTTATAAACTAATTTTTTTCCTCAATTAAACAATCGAAAATTCAATAAATTACATAATTTATATTTTTTTAATGGAATATCTCCCAAAATTGCCGGTTCTCTTTTCTTTTTTTATTTAATAACCAAGGGCCCGGATCAAAAACCAGGCCTTTGTTTGTTTTTTCATCCATTAATGACCCACGCTCCACCAAGGTAATGACGAAAGCCTAATTAATTACGTGGATGTCATCGAGATGATCCATAATGCATTAATTATAATAATTAACGAGGGAGTACCCGGGGATGGGCGTGCAGCGAGCAAAGGAAAGGAAAGGAAGCGAACGGAAACTAAACGAGACGTCGCGTGTCGGGTCATGGCGCGGGAATTAGTATCGATTCCTCGCCAAACGCATAGGGAATAAGCCTCGATCCCTATCTCACGGAAATTCAAGAAGCAGAGACAGTGAGTTCGCGCGTCGTCTCTCGGTCCCACGCATCCGGTCGCATTCCGATCTGCAAGTTCTCCGGTATCGGGTCAATTTTATTCTTTCAAACTTGTAATTTCCGGAGCCAAGTTCCAGCGAAATGGGCTACAACCCCAAGACCCTGCACCAGGCGCTGCTCCCTCTAGCGGCGATCGGCACGTTCGCGGGTCTCGTGGGAATCGAGTACCCCCGCGGCCGATCCCATCCGAGACTGAGCCACTGTTACTCGTTGCTCTGCGTGATCTTGCTGATCGCGAGCACGGGCGTCGCCATCGGCAATCCCGAAACCTTCCGGCCGCTCACCAGTACCGGATCCGGCAATGTTACCTTCTACTTCCTCTTCTACGGTAACGGTCTCGTGGCGCTCGTGTCCGTGGGTCTCGCGAAATATCACGGCAAGGTGAGTCGATGTTTCGGTTTGGGGAGGCGAGTATCGATATCGAGCGATAGATTTGGGGAATTTGAAATTTTGGAATTCGAATTTGCAAGTTTGGAATTTGGGAATTTGAATACTGGGAAATTGGGAATTAGGGAATTTGAAAATTCCGAATTTGAAATTTTAAAATTGGAAATTTGGAATTAGGGAATTTCGAATGTGGGAATTTGGAATTTGGGAGTTTGGAATTTGGGAATTTGGAATTTGGGAATTTGGAATTTGGGAATTTGGAATCTGGGAATTTGGAATTTGGGAATTTAAGAATTTGGAACTTGAGAGTTTGGAATTTGGGAATTTGGAAAATCCGAATTTGAAATTTTAAAATTGGAAATTTGGAATTTGGAATTTGGGAATCTGGAATTTGGAATTTGGGAATTTGAAAATTCCGAATTTGAAATTTTAAAATTGGAAATTTGGAATTAGGGAATTTGGAATTTGGGAATTTCGAATGTGGGAATTTCGTATGTGGGAATTTGGAATTTGGGAGTTTGGAATTTGGGAATTTGGAATTTGGGAATTTGGAATCTGGGAATTTGGAATTTGGGAATTTGGAACTTGAGAGTTTGGAATTTGGGAATTTGGAAATTCCGAATTTGAAATTTTAAAATTGGAAATTTGGAATTTGGGAATTTGGGAGTTTGGAAATTTGGAATTTGGGAATTTGGGAGTTTGGAAATTTGGAATTTGGGAATTCGGAACTTGGGAGTTTGGAATTTATTTATTTATTTATTTATCCAGTTGCAAAATGCACTTACAATCTAAATATACATAAATATATCTGACATAATATGCACCCTACAGAGATAAACGAATATCTGTTCGTAGAACTGGAAGATTAAGTGCTAAAACTAACTTAAAACTAATTGTAAGATAACATTTAATAAAAATATTTGCTTTACATTGTTGTCAATATTTGTACAAGATTATTACAATATTATTATAATTAATCTTATATCATGTTTTTATTAACCCATTCTTTTAATTTGGTTTTAATTACTTTTACATTTAAGTTTAAGTCTTTTAAGTTATTTGGTAAACAATTGAAATGTTTTGTAGCAATATATTCGCTATTCTTACAGCTAGTAATTTTTTTAATTTTTGGTAGAATTAGATTCTTGTTCCTAGTTTTACTCTTTATTTGCAGATTTTGGGAATTTGGAATTTTTAATTTTAAAATTGGAAATTCGAGAATTTGGAATTTGGGAATTTGGAATTTGGGAATTTGGAATTTGGGAATTTGGAATTTAGGAATTTGGAACTTGGATATTTGGGAATTTGGGAATTTGGAATTTGGGAATTTGGGAATTTGGAATTTGGGAATTTGGGAATTTGGAATTTGGGAATTTGGAATTTGGGAATTTGGGAATTTGGAATTTGGGAATTTGGAATTTGGAATTTGGGAGTTTGGGAGTTTGGGAATTTGGAATTTAGGAATTTGGGAATTTAGAATTTGGGAATTTGGAATTTGGGAATTTGGTATTTGGGAATTCGGAATTTCGAATTTGGGAATTTGGAAATTTGAGAACTAGATAGAGAAATAAATAAATAAATAAAATAAATAAATAAATAAATAAATAAAATAAATAAATAAAATAAATAAATAAATAAAATAAATAAATAAATAAATAAAATAAATAAATAAATAAATAAAATAAATAAATAAACTTGGAATTTGGGAATTAGAATTTGGAATTTAGAAATTCGGAAATTTGGAGTTCGAGAATTTGGAATTTTTGTAATAGCGAATTTGGAATTTGAAAATTGGAAATTCGGAATTTTGGGAATTGGAATTTGGGATATTGGAATTCTGGGAACAGGAAATTTTTAGTTGAAGTTTGGAATTTAGGAATTTGGGAAATTGGAATTTAAAGATTAGGAGTTTTGGAATTTCCCCGGATCCATTACTCGAATTTAAGGGCGTAAGGGAACTGAGGGAGCACCTGGGGGAACTGGAGGACACGATGGAGAAGACGATGGGGTTGCGGAAGAACCACCGACAAATCTTTACAAGAACCACGGGTGCCGCCATTTTGCTTCTCGTAAAGACCGCGGTACTGGTTATCGTCAACGGCACTCTCATCGCGAACGTTCCCTCGAGCTCCTGTTCCTTGCTGTGCAGTTTCAGCAACGTATATGCGCTGCTCTATCCGCTTCTGGTCACGAGTTTCCTCGACATGTGGTTCGCCAGTCACGTCCGGTGCGTTACCTTGCAACGCCCTCTGGATTATATATTTATTATTATTATATATACATATACTATACGAATATTATGAAACAACAAACAAAATTCTTATCACGATTTCGGGTCTTAGAATTTTGGGCGACCAATTTAGGACCATCAACGGCTCGTTGCGCGGTTTGTTGACGACCACTCCGGAGTCGCCTCAACACAAACGAGTCCTTGAGATGACCGACATCGGTATGGCCGGCGGCAGGCCCCTTCGCGAGCAACTCAAACGTCGCACGAATGACGACGTCTGTTTCATGAAACGCGCGAGGTCTGTTTTACACACACACACATACACACACACACGCGCGCGCGCGCGCGCGCACACACGCACACACGACATTCAAATTTCGATATCATTCAAATTTGAATTTTTTTAAAAATAATTTTGATTCTAAGTTTTCGTGGAATATTATTATTATTATTATTATTATTATTATTATTATTATTATTATTATTATTATTAATATTATTATTATTATTATTATTATTGCCATTAAGATCATGATCATTATCATTATTATTGTTGTTGTTAAATTCAGGGCACACGAATAATCATTTTTTTTTTGTTTTTCAAAATTGGAAATTTTTTAAATAGGCAAGTCCACCTGGAACTGGTGAGGACGTCCCGCGGCATCAACGAGCTCTACGGCATGCAAGTGATGCTCTCCATGGTGGAGTCCTTCGCCGCCATCACCGGGCTGCTCTACAATTGCTACAACTCCATCTTCTGGCCGGTCAGCTCCGCGGGCAACGTGAGAAACTACAGTTGGATCATCGCCGCCGTCGTCTGGTTGCCCTACTACGTCTGCAAGATCTGGATCTGCAACCATTTCTGCGCGGAAACCAGCAACGAGGTACCGATATAGCCTTCTACAACAACAACAACGACAATAATAACAACAACGAAGACAATAACAACAATAATAAAAATATTATACCCAAATTCGTGTAATCGGCGAGATTCGAACCCAGGACCTCCGGTTTACGAGTCCAACGCTCTACCCACTAGACCAACAGTGACTCCACTGTAGTAATAGTAATAAGAATAATAATAATATTAATAAAAGAAGTATATAATACATTTTTTTTTTCATGATTTAGGCCAAAAAAACAGGAGACGTGATTTGCGAACTCCACGAGCCCATGACGAGCAAAGAATTTCGCGCGGAAGTACATAATAATAATAATTATTATTATTCCAAATTATATATCAATCGAAATTTATTTATTTATTTATACATAGATATAGATATACATGTACATATGTATACATATTTTTTTTTTCTTCGCTTTTTAATGGACTGATTTTCTTCCCGGATTTCAGATTTGTCATTTCACGCTGCAATTGGTGCAGAATCCATTATCGTTTTCGGCATATGGACTGTTCGCCCTGGACTACACTTTCATTCACACTGTAAGCATTAGAGTCAAGCGTATGGATGTGGATGTGTATGTGTGTGCGCGCGCGCGCGTGTGTGTGTGTGTGCGCGCGCGCGCGCGTGTTCGTGTGTGGGTGAGTGTGGGGGGGGGGGGGTTTCTTTAATGACAATTCCAATATCATTTTTCTTTTTAAATTCGAAGGTGATCGTATCGGTCACGACGTATCTCGTGATTCTCATACAAATGGCGGATCTGCCGCAGCCCGAGTTCTTCCCGGACACCACGACTACGTCATGGACTACGTCCACCACCGAGCGAATTAGCAGTGGTGACGAAAACTTCGTCTTCAAGTAGTAGATGTCAATGCGACGTCGGACGCCACCAGTGGAACGTAGTGGAATTGGACCGTCGCTTCGGATTCGATGTTTTTCGAGAATCGAAGTTGTAATTTGAAAGTTTGGGAATTTGGAATTTGGGAATTTGGGAATTTGGAAGTTGCAAGTTGGAATTTGGGAATTTGGGAATTTGAAATTTGAAATTTGGAAATTTGGAATTTGGAATTTGGGAATTTAGAATTTGGGAATTTAGAATTTGGGAATTTGGAATTTGGGAATTTGGGAATTTGGAATTTGGGAATTTGGAATTTGGGAATTTGGAATTTGGGAATTTGGGAATTTGGAAATTTGGGAATTTGGAATTTGGGAATTTGGAATTTAGGAATTTGGAATTTAGGAATTTGGAATTTGGGAATTTGGGAATTTGGAATTTGGGAATTTGGAATTTGGGAATTTGGAATTTGGGAATTTGGAATTTGGGAATTTGGAATTTGGGAATTTGTAAATTTGGAATTTGCAATTAGGAATTTGACAATTTGGAATTTGCAATTAGGAATTTGACAATTTGGAATTTGGGAATATGGAAATTCGGAATTTAGAATTTGGAATTTGAAAATTTGCAATTTGCAATTTGGGAATATGGGAATTCAGAATTCGAAATTCGGAATTTGGAATTTAGAATTTGTGAATTTGGAAATTTGCAATTTGGGAATTTGAAATTTGGCAATTTGGAAATTTCGTATTTCGAATTTGGCAATTTGGCACTTTAGAAATTTGGCATTTTTTTGCAAGATCACTCCCTAATTCCGATTGAAACATGTAAACACAGAAGGTATCCGTCATCGAATCCCGGCACTGTCATCGCCACGTTTTCTTACCCCACTTAGAGGTCCTCGATAATTTTCACACCCCAAAAAGTACTTCAATTTTACGGCAATTAAGACTCAGCCCCTACGAGATAATCCAAATCCACTTCTCCTTTTCCTCTCATCCCTTGAAATTGATCCAGATGGAAGCGTTAGTCCGTGAAATGTAATTGTATCGCTCCTTTCCTATACACGGCAATTGATTTTCATACCGTATAATTCCTTTCCTATTAGCCCGCTGCAACTGGTGGGGAGGGAAAGAAGGGAAGCACCGCACCGTGGAGGAAATTGCAGGGTGTCGATTTCACGGATAATTAGTTTTATTGAAAATTCTTCCAAAACTGGAATTGATCTTCGCTTCTTCGATATAACATTGGTTCTATTCGATTTCAAAGAACGATTTCTAAAAATCCCTAGGATCGATAACTAAAATCTAGTGGCATCTATAGATCGATTGCAATTTTCCTAGAAAACTTTTAATTAAATCGACACACGTGCTCACGATAAACCTCGAGATCGATTCGATCGATATTGATTTAATTCGATCCAAATTTTAAAAATTCCTCAGAGTCGACCACTAAAGTTGACTCCGAGGAATTTTAAAAAATTGGATCAAATTGAATTGGTTGCGATTGAATCGATCTCGAGGTATATCGAGAGCACGAGTGTCGATTCCAGTTGGAATTTTCAGGGAAAAGTAGAATCGAGGTGTCGATGTATTTGTATTCAATTCAATTTGACTTTAATGATCGACTCCAAGGAATTTTAAAAAATTGGAATGAATTAAATTGATGTCGATTGAATCGATCTCGAGGTGTATCGAGAGCACAAAGGTCGATTCCAGTTGGAATTTTCAGGGAAAAGTAGAATCGAGGTGTCGATGTATTTGTATTCAATTCAATTTGACTTTAGTGGTCGACTCCAAAGAATTTTTAAAAATTGGATCGAATTAAATTGATGTCGATCGAATCGATCTCGAGGTGTATCGAGAGCACGAGTGTGGATTTCATTTGGAATTTTCAGGAAAAAGTAGAATCAAGGTGTCGATGTATTTGTATTTGATTCGATTCGACTTGAGTGATCGACTCCGAGGAATTTTTAAAAATTGGATCGAATTGAATCGATGTTGATGGAATCGATTTCGAGGTGAATCGAAAGCACGAAGGTCGATTCCAGTTGGAATTTTCAAGGAAAAGTAGAATCGAGGTGTCGATGTATTTGTATTCGATTCGACTTGAGTGATCGACTCCAAGGAAGTTTTAAAAATTGGATCGAATTGAATTGATGTCGATCGAATCGATCTCGAGGTGTATCGAGAGCACGAGTGTGGATTTCATTTGGAATTTTCAGGGAAAAGTAGAATCGAGGTGTGGATGTATTTGTATTCGATTCGACTTGAGTGATCGACTCCAAGGAATTTTTAAAAATTGGATCGTATTAAATTGATGTCGATCGAATCGATCTCGAGGTTTATCGAGAGCACGAGTGTCGATTCCATTTGGAATTTTCAGGGAAAAGTAGAATCGAGGTGTCGATGTATTTGTATTGGATTCGATTCAACCTTAGAGGTCGAGTCCGAGGAATTTTTAAAAATTGGATCGAATTGAAATTGAATTTGATACACCTCGAGATCGATTCGATCGACATCAATTCAATTCGATCCAATTTTTAAAAATTCCTTGGACTCGACCACTAAAGTGGAATAGAATCGAATCGAATTGAAATGTATCGACACCTCGATTCTACTTTTCCCTGAAAATTCCAACTGCGATCGACCTTCGATCTCTCGAGCCCCCACAAAGATCCATCCTAGATCTTTTTCGGATCGATTTTTCTTTGGAAAAAAATCTCCCAATCCCTGGGGAATAATTGCACTCCCATCGATTCTGGCAAATTGCAGCAGTTTCACTTTTTCAGGGGGGAAAATAATAAGAGTGGGCGTTGTGTCGTATACAAATAAACATACGTTTTGCAGGAGCCGGTGGCGGTGGGTCTTGATATTAATTGAGAATTAAAGGCTTCTAAAATAGATAGTAGGCGTACAAAGCCACCTGCTACTGCTGCAGTACACAAAATCGCCTGTAACAGGGAGCCAAGGGAAAGGGATTGATTTATTGCACCCGAGGGGATAAAACGGGCGGGTGTTTCGACTACCAACCAACGAGCAACCCTTGTCGAGGGTTGGAACGAGACAAGGGTAGGGGGGAGCAAGAAAGAGAAGGAATTCTCCCTTTTTTTTTATTTTTCTTTGCTTGTGTAATTATTTTTTTTTTGCTGTTGTCGGTCAGAAAATTTTGATATTTGGATTTTTACAAATTCCCAAATTCCAAAATTGAAAATTTGAAAATTTTATAAAATAGAATTTTTGATTAAATTAAAAATGTTATTGAATTTTTAGAATCTGTCTCTGACCCAGAGATCAACAAAATTTAATGTCATCCTCCAAAAAGTAACATAAGGACCATAAGGGCCGGATTAGGAATAACGACTTTAGAAAAGTAAACTCCAACTTGGACGACACTTATGTTATCCCTGTTTATCCTAATAATCCTCAAACACCATTTATCATTTCCTTAACCGGGAATCTCCTCCTTTTTAGCTCCCGTCTATTGTCCCCTAAGCCCTGTGGCACATATTTCTGGCCCATTCTGGGCTCCCTAATTTTTTTTTTTTATCAATTTACACATTTGCTATTTAACCGGGTGCAGGAACATTGAATTTGTTGAATTTTTTAAATATATTAGGGTGTCCCATAAGTTCCTTCCGCGCCAGACTATGTATGGCCTAGAGCCGGAAAGGAAGAAACTTGTGGGACACCCCAATAGAATTTTTTTAATAAAATTCAAAAATTCGTGAATGAGGAAAATTTCGTTGATTTTTGTGACACATTTTTTTAGAAATTTCAAAATCAATTTCATTTTTAGAAATTGGAAATTGTGTCATTTTTAGAAATTTAATAAAAATCATTTATAATAGGAGGTTTTTGGAATTTGGAAATTCCATTGATTTATTATGAACTCGAATTTTCAAATTGCCAAATTACAAAAAAATCCCTCAAATTTTTCGAACAAAAATTCCCCAAATAATTGGTTCTTCAAAATTAATCCTACGAATTTTTCGAAAAAAATTTGGAATTTCCATTAAATTTTATAATTTGGAATTTTTCCAATTTTCGAAAGTCCAATTAAATATGAGTCATTTCAAATTCCCCCCAAAAAATTGGTTCTAAAAAATTAATCCTACAAATTTTTCGAAAAAAATTTGGAAATTTTATTAATTTTTATATTTTGGAATTTTTCCAATTTTAGAAATTCCAATTAAATATGAGTTTTTTCAAAATTTCCCAAAAAAATTCGTTCTACAATATTAATCCTACAAATTTTTCGAAAAAAATTTGGAAATTCCATTAAATTTTATAATTTGGAATTTTTCCAATTTTAGAAATTCAAATTAAATATGAGTTTTTTCAAAATTTCCCAAAAAAAATTGGTTCTACAAAATTAATCCTACAAATTCTTCGAAAAAAATTTGGAAATTTTATTAATTTTTATAATTTTTTTTTTTTTTTTTTTTTTTTTTATTATCAAGTAATATGCCCTGGAACCCATGGGGCAAAAGTGAGTAAATACATAGAACTTATATAATTAAATAATAATGCATAGAAAGAGAGAATAGCTTAACAAAAGCAGTAGAATACCGTTTTTACACAGTTACACAGGAAAAATAACAGTTTTAGCAAAACACTAACCGAAAAGCGAGGTATAACTTATAACAGAATAATTCAATGATTGATTGATAAGACAATGACAAGACATGAAAGTTTGAAAAAGAGATATGAAAAGTGAAGTACAAATGCAAAGTATGAAATACAGAGAATGGAAAATGAAAGATGAAAGATGAAAGATGAAGGCAGTCAAAAGTGTGGAACCAATTTGTGGAATTTAAGTAGAAGGGGGCTTCCACTCGCCATTTAATCGCTTCCAATCTGTGCGTTCTTGTTCCAATATAAAGTTGAAAAGAGAATTCTTGAAACTCAAAATGGTCGGTGATGTGACTATGTCGGACGAAAGCGAATTCCAGTAACGGACAGCAGAAACGAGGAAGGAATTCTCAAAGAACTTTGTGCGCGTGAAAGGTACAGCTATAGGTCTGGCGTTTTGCTGAATTCTAGAGGATCTTCTCAGCTCAGGATCAGGATCTAACAGCTGGGCTCTCAGGTATGATGGAGAACCAGAGGATAAGATCTGGAAAATCAGTCTACCTAGGAAATATTTCCTCCTCCCCTCAGTGGATAACCACCCCAACTGGAAAAGACGAACCGGAGATACGCGCTCCTCTCTTTTTAGATTGTAAATGAATCTAATACTCATGTTTAGGAGCCTCTGCAATCTGCTGTCCAGTGCGTGAGTCAGATCACAATAGACAATTTGCAATTTTTCCAATTTTCGAAACTCCAATTAAACATGAGTTTTTTCAAAATTCCCCCCAAAAAATTGGTTCTACAAAATTAATCCTACAAATTTTTCGAAAATAATTTAGCAATCCCATTAAATTTTATAATTAGGAATTTTTCCAATTTTAGAAATTCCAATTAAACATGAGTTTTTTCAAAATTTTGGAAATTCCAATTAAATACGAGATTTTTCAAATTCTCAAAACAAATTGGTTCTAAAAAATGAAAAATAAAAAATTGTTAACAAACAGTACTTTGAGATTTTTGAATTCCAATAAATTTATTATATACAAAAAAAAAAAGCTCACTAACTTCGTCTCAACCGAACAAAGATTTCAGGAACTCGGTGCGATCCCGCTCGGGTTCCTTCTTCCTGCTGCGAATCTCCATGTCGGTGTCCCTCTGCTTGATCTCCGGCAGTTCAAAGCTACCGGACTCTCCGGTCTCCTCTCGCTTTCGCTGCAGCTTCTTGCTTCGGTCCACGTTGTGCGAGAAGAAGTTGACCTCGCGTTTGGCCTGAGCGATCTCCGCTCGCAGCCTCTGCTTGTGCACCGCTCGCTCGTAGGCCAGTCGTTCGCTCAAATGGACCCATTTGAATCTGAAAAAAGAACAAAAAAACAACAATTAATTCCTTCCTTTCTCCAATTTTTTCTAAAATCGAATTTTTAAATTGGAAATTCCGAATTTTCAATTCTTCATTCTGAAAATCAATGGAATTTCATTGAATCTTGAAATTATGGGGGAAAAAAAACAAAAAATTCAATTACCGAGGAAGATATTTGATGTTCCAGATGACGTCGAAGAATCTGCTTTTCTTCCTCGTCGAAATTTGTGTGTTGTTGAGGGTGGCGGCGACGAATTTCGCCCTTTTCTTGCTTTCGAACTCCACCCAACCTTCCGTGAAATGCTTCGCCGGTGTTTTCTTTTTCTTTTTCTTCGATTCGTTCTTCTCCAATTCTGTAATCGAAGAATTATTTCTAAGATTAATTACCAAAGAGACAATATTATTATTATTATTACTATTATTTTATTATTATTATTATTACTATTACTTTATTATTATTATTATTACTATTATTTTATTATTATTATTATTACTATTATTTTATTATTATTATTATTACTATTACTTTATTATTATTATTATTACTATTATTTTATTATTATTATTATTATTATTATTATTGATATTTCTAGAATAACTCTTAGATAATGTTGGATTTTTTAAAAATAAAATGGAAATTGCGAATTCAGGAAATTCCACAAACTCGAATTCTCAAAAATTCCATTAAAAAGTTGGAGAAATTGAAAAAAGTGTTTTTGGCAATTTTTACAAATTTTTCAACATATGGTTTTTATTTCCCCGTAAATACAAAAACACTCGATTTTGGCAAATGTATCTAGTTACTTTTTTTTCTTTCTCTTTTTTCTCGCTTGTTTACAAAGTGAGGTTAGGGCGACGAATAACCTAACCTGAATTTCAAAACAAACTAAATTTTGAAAAAGAAATTCGCAAAAGTTCTCAGAATTTTTAAAAATAAATTTCAAAAAAATGTTCAAAATGCGTGGTTTTTTTTTTTTTCAAAAAAAAAATATAAAACTAAAAATCGGCAAAAGTATCCAGTTCCTCTTTTTTCTCGCTCGTTTCGAAAGTGAGGTTAGGGCGGCAATCAAACCTAACCTCAATTTCAAAACAAACTAAATTTTGTAAGAGAAATTCACAAAAGTTCTCAGAATTTTCCAAAAAAAATGTTCAAAATGCGTTTTTCTCAAAAAAATATAAAATTCAAAATCGGCAAAAGTATCCAGTTCCTTTTTTTCTTTTTTCTCGCTCGTTTCGAAAGTGAGGTTAGGGCGGCAATCAAACCTAACCTCAATTTCAAAACAAACTAAATTTTGAAACAGAAATTCGCAAAAGTATCCAAAATTTCCAAAAATATTTTCAAAACACTTTTTTTTATGTATATTTACATATAAAACACTCAAATTTGGCAAAGGTACCTAATTTCTATTTTTTCTTTTTTCTTGCTCGTTTCGAAAGTGAGGTTATGTCATCAAACTTAACCTCAATTTCAAAACAAACTAAATTTGAAAGAAGAAATTCGCAAAAATTCTCAGAATTTAAAAAGAAAATATCAAAAAAATTTTCAAAATATGTTTTTTCAATATATATATATATCTAAAATTCAAAATCGGCAAAAGTATCCAGTTCCTTTTTTTTTCGTTTTTCTCGTTCGTTTCGAAAGTGAGGTTAGAGTGTCAAACCTAACCTCAATTTCAAAACATTCAGCAAAATTATCCAGTTTCTTATTTTTTCTCGCTTGATTAGAAAGTGAGGTTAGGGCGGCAATCAAACCTAACCTCAATTTCAAAACAAACTTATCCAGCGAAAAAAAAAGTCAAAAATTTCGATTTTAAAGGGGAAAAAAAGCAAAAAAAAAAGAGAGAAAAGAGTGAAAAATTAATCAATCACACACCGTGCTGGGCCAATTGCAGGTACACTCTTCCCACTTTCCCGTAGGCTGAGAAAATTTCACGAATTTTCGTGATGTTCATGTACTTTGGGATCGTCGACAGATAAACGATGCCCCTTTTTGTCTTTCTCTTATTTTCCAATGGCCCGATTTCGTCGAAATTTTCCTCATTTTCTTCCTCCTCCGTTTCTTCCTTTTCCTCTTCCCTCTCTTTCTCTTCCATTTCCTCCGTTTCCTCCATTTTCCGCGATTTTAATTTTTCGTTTCCCAGTTTCACCTTTTTCCCCATTTTTATTCTTGCAACTTCCGATCCCAAGCGAACCCGAAACCGAATGTAAACAAAAACACGTGGTCACGGAAAATTCGTCATAGAAAGAAAAAAAAAATAGGAACCGAAAAATTGTGCCAATGATTTTGAAATTGCATGAAACCGGTTAGAGCGAGAGGTGGATTAGGGACCATCTCCGTCCTTATCTAGTGACGCGCCATTGGTTGGCCCTCGTGTACAATCTTTGCCAAAAACATGAGGATTTTAGGCGCCGGGATTTTTTTGAAAAAGAAATTCGAAATAATAGAGAGAAAATGAAAATGTAGAAAAATGGAAAAATATGAAATTTCGAGAATGTAGAAAAATGGAAAAATATGAAATTTCGAAAATGTAGAAAAATGGAAAAATATGAAATTTCGAAAATATTTATGTTGCAAAAATGAATGATATCTATGTTGCAAAAATGAAAATAAAAAGAAAAGAAGGAAAATTTGGGAACAAAATAAGAAAGAAAGATGCGATTTAGAAAAATAGAAAAAAAATTGAAAAATGCGAAATTTCAAAAATTCTATTTTGCAAATTTCAACATGGAATTTCTAGGAATTTTAGAAATTCTAATAAAAGTAAAGAAATATTGAAATTTTGTAAAAATTGAATTTAGAAATTTCTTGAAATTTTGAATTTTCAAAAATTTGTTTATTTAAAATGTTATTATGATGAAATTCCAGGAAAATATTTCAAATTCCAAAAATTCGAATTTGAATTTTTATATATACATATACACATATATTAATTCTATATATATACAATATTTAATTTAATTTTTATACAATCGCCCCAACTTCAGAAATTTCAAAATTTCAAAATTTCATTGTACAAATTTTGTACAAAATTACATTTATAAAAGCTGATACTTTTGTATTTGAATTTTACACATACATTAATTCTATATGTATGTGTGTATATATATATAGAATATTTAATTTAATTTTTATAAAACCACCCCAATTTCTGAAATTTCCAAATTTCCAAATTTCATTCTACAAAATTACATTTATATAAAAGCTGATGTTTTTGTATTTGATTAGTACAATTGTTTGGTCCATATCACATATAGATAAGTATTTATGTTTATATGTTGAATGTCGAGGTGACCTGATAATGTTATTTGTTATCATACACCGTGGCTTGCAAACGTGGATTTCAGTTTTTCAATTTCTTATCCATATTTTCTTCGTTTCTTCAGTTACCCAACCACTCCAAAAACTTGCTCCAAAATAGACTAGAATTTTTATACATGTTCAAGAAAAAAAAAACATAATTTAGGTAAATATCCTACTTTCTGTATTTTTATTTCCAAAATTTCACCTGATTTTGCTGATATTTTAAAAAAAAATTGAATATCTGAGCCCCGATCAAATGTTCTCCCTCCAAATAATAATAATAAATTTGAAATTCTCTGGAAAAATTGTCTCATAAAATTAGAAAATTGAAAATAACAAAATTTCTGTTTTCCAGTTTCGCTCGATTTCCAATTTTTCTCAATTTTATCCGATATCGGAATTTTTGTTTAATTACAAGTGTCTTATGTAACGAAAAGGAACCGAAATGGAACTTCAGTGCACGGTACAAAGCTACGAATGGGGCAAGCGAGGCTCCGAGGGCACCGTGGCCAATCTGTTGATATCGGCCGGAATCGAGATAGACCCGGACTCGCCTTACGCCGAACTCTGGATGGGCGCCCATCCGAAAAGTCCCTCGTACCTGGTGGAAAGCGGTCTATCCCTCCAGGACTTCATCGAGTTACAAGGAAAGGTCGTTCTCGGGCCGTTGGTCGAGGAGACCTTCGGCACGCGGTTGCCGTTCCTGTTCAAGGTCCTCTCGGTGAACAAAGCTCTGTCCATCCAAGCTCATCCCGACAAGGTAATCCCCTCGAGCTCAAATCAAATATCGAAACAATTGAAATCGACTCGAAAACAAAAAAAAAATTTTCATCCAGACCCACGCGGAGGAGCTTTACACGAAATTCCCTGATATCTACAAGGACCCGAACCACAAACCGGAGATGGCGGTCGCTTTGACGCCCTTCGAGGCATTGTGCGGCTTCCGACCGATCGAGGAGATCAAAGATCGCCTGGAGTCCGTCCCCGAGCTTCGAAGCGTCGTCGGGGAAGAGGAAACCGCCGAATTCCTGCTTAAGCCCGACAAGGATACCCTGAAATCCTGCTTTCGCAGTTTGATGACTCGAGATCCTGAATTCGTGGAATCGGAACTCGGCAAACTCGTGCGAAGGCTCCCGCAGGCAGGTGAGAGCTCGGACTCGAAGATTCTGACACTCGAACTTTGAAAAACTTGAATTTCAGACGAGGACGCCAGGGAAAAGCTGAACGCGAGCGTCCTGGAGAGGCTTCACGCCGATTATCCCGGAGACGTGGGTTGTTTCGGGGTTTTTTTCTTTAATTATATCACCCTGCAACCGGGCGAAGCCATTTACCTGGGACCGAACGAGCCGCACGCTTATTTACACGGTGGTAAGAGGCCCGGAATGTGGGAAAATTAGAATATTTCTTATTGATTCGCTATTTTCAATTTGTTTGCAGAGAATTCTGAGATTTTATTGACTTTTTCTTTTTAGAATTTGGAATTTCAATGAAATTATTTGTGCAGAATTTTGAAAATTTCTATTTTTATCTATTTTTAATTTTTTAATATTCTATATTTAATTTTTTAATTTTCTGTTTTCAATTTTTTGAATTTTCTATTTTTAATTTTTTAATTTTCTACTTTTAAAATCCAGAAATTTGAAAATGTTAATTCTTTTTTAAATTCCAAATTCCTGTTCCAAAGAATTTCCCAACTTTTGAGTCATTCCTCGAACCGATCTTCCAAAATCCTCATTCGCTCGATCGAATCGCAACTTCGAGTTAAAAATGTTCGCTTACTTTTTTTTTAGAATTTTGAATTTCATTGAAATTATTTATGCAGAATTTTACAAATTTCTATTTTTTTCTATTTTTAATTTTTGAATATTCTATATTTAATTTTTAAATTTTCTACTTTCAATTTTTTTAACTTTCTGTTTTTTAATTTTCTACTTTTAAAATCCAGAAGTTTGAAAATGTCAATTCTTTTTTAAATTCCAAATTCCTGTTCCAAAGAATTTCCCAACTTTTGAGTCATTCCTCGAACCGATCTTCCAAAATCCCCATTCGCTCGATCGAATGGCAACTTCGAGTTATTAACTCGAAGCGAAGCGAACATTTTCGATGTTCGCTTACTCGCAATCTCGCAAGAGACATTTTTCCTCCAAAGCGATCAACTTTCCAGATTGCATCGAGTGCATGGCGTGTTCGGACAACGTAGTTCGAGCCGGTCTGACACCGAAGTTCAAGGATGTCGAGACTTTGGTCGAGATGCTGACCTACGACTGCCAACCCGCTTCTTCCAAAAGGTTCCCGCCGTTCTACGAGGACGAGTGCACTCACGTTTTCACGCCTCCAGTTCCGGATTTCGCAATCGCCAAAATTATAGTAAAATCTCGAAATTCCATTTCACAAAATTCATTACAATTATGAATTCCATGGAAAATTGGCAAAATCTAAAATTCTTCAATTTGAAAATTCCGGAGAATTTACAAATTCTGGAAACAATATATTAAAAATCATGAATTCCATTTTTTTTAATGGATTTTTTTCAATTTTGCAATTTTTCAAAAATCAATTTTTTCCTTTTTTTTACAGATTCCCCGGGAAAAATCGAAATATTTGTTGATTCGAAGGATCACTTGCAGCATCATACTGGTGTTCAGTGGCAATGCAAAAATTTCGTCGCTATCCTCCGAGTTCCTGGACGCCCCAAAAAGTGCGAAACGCGGTCAGTGCTTTTTCATTCCGGCCAAGGAGGAGATTCGATTTCACAATTTGTCGAAACTCGAACCGGTGATACTGTATCAGGCTTTCGCGAATGTCTGAGAATTCCAGAAATCCAAAAATGGGATCAGTCGTTCTCGAAAATTCTCTGATTCCATTGGATTTCGAAAAAAAAATTAAATTTAAAATTCCAAAAAAAAAATCATTACATAAAATTTTTGATTTGGGAAATTTATTTTATTGAATTCGGAAATTTTTGATTGAATTGAAAAATTCGAAAAAAAAAAATTCCCTACAAAGAATTTTAAGGAAATTGCAAAATTCGAAATTTAAATTTGGAGATTTTGATCGAATTGAAAAAATTCTCTACGAAGAATTTTAACGAAACCGCACAAATGGAAATAGAAAAAAAAAATTCCCTAGAAATACAAATGTAAATAATTGAATATAAAAAATTCTATCTCTTTTGTACAATAAAGAAAAGTTGAATTTGCAAGAAATTTTAAAAATAATCATTTCTCAACCCTTATTTCGAACTTTTATTTGCGGTAACGAGTCTTTTTATAAATTTATACAAAAGATAATCTTCATTTTTTCGTCATTAAATACAAACTCTGGCTTCTCTCATCAATTTTCATCCGAGTCGTTATCGGTTTTGGCCGAAGCGCCTTCGCTCGGCTTGTCTTCCTTGTAATGTCGATACTCCGGTTTCAGCTCCCACATGTTCCGATGAGGATTCTTCAGGTTGTAGTTGCACACCTCGTTCAGGATCTCCTTCAGGTACACCTGTCGAAGGCACGAAGGCAATTTTAGATACAATTTAGATACAATTTAGAAAATTAAATTTCTTCGGAAGAAAATCAATTTCATCGAGACTCGAATAATTCGAGATTCCTCGATTTCAATTATAAAATATTTTAAAAAATTCGATTTTTGGAAATTCGATTACCACATTTCCAATATTTGCCTTTGGATTTTAATTGAAAGTAGGAAATTTCGAAAATTTTCATGAAATGAAAAAAATTTGAAAATTCTATATGAGAAATTTCTATTTTAAATTTTTTAATATTCTATATTTAATTTTTTAATTTACTATTTTCAATTTTTTTAATTTTCCACTTTTAATTTTGTAATTTTCTACTTTTAAAATTCAGAATTTTGAAAATGTCAATTCTTTTTTCAATTCCAAATTCCTGTTCCAAATAATTTCCCAACTTCCAAGTTCCTCGATTTCAATTATAAAATATTTAAAAAAATTCGATTTTTGGAAATTCAATTACCACATTTCCGATATTTGCGTTTGGATTTTAATTGAAAATAGGAAATTTCGAAAATTTTCAAGAAATTAAACAAAAATTGAAAATTCTATTCGAGAAATTTCCAGGATTTCGGTAGAAAATTTGAAATTTCTAGGACTTCGATGGAATTCGAAGGACTTACGATGGGTTGGTTGGTAATTTTCACCAGGTCCCTAATATTGTAATACTGGTGCTTCTCGAATGCGGCGAACAACATATCCAGGACGGCGTCTTTGTTGTCTCGCATCTTTTTACCCTCGGCTTTTTTCTTTTCGGCATATTCGATCTGAGAAAAAAAGTTTAAAAAGAAAATTTAAGTGTCAAAAATTCAAGAAAAGTATTTAAAAATTTTGAAAATTCTATTTTTAATTTACAAATTCTCATAATCGCTGTTAAATAATATTAATTATTAATTTTAATAATTGTTTTACATTAAATTATTTATTATATTTATTTTTTATTAATTTCTATTATATTTTTCATTATTATTTATTTTCTTTTCTTTTATTTTATGTTTCAAAAAAATATTTTATTAATTTTAAAAACGAATCTCACATTATGTTTGTGATCCGACACTGGCTTGAAATTCTGCACGACCCTGTCCAACTGCTGAACTTGTCGTTGCGGCACCGATGCTCTCTTTATGCTCTCCTTCTTCAACTTCATGTAACAATTATCCGCTGCGTTGGAAAAAAAAAGGAAAAAATTAAATCCCTATTTTGCAAATTTCAAATTTTTACGCTACTTCCAATTATTGAGGAAAATGAGATCGAACCGTAAGGACGACACTCCAATTTCTGCACGATTCTTCCTTCCATGTACAATTTTTCCGTCTCCGGCACTATCGAGTCGGAATTCGTCGACGCTGCGAAAAAAATAAATAAATATACATACACGTTTATCGCGATGCTCGGAAATTAAACTCGATCTTCGATAAGTAAAAATAAGAAAATCGAGGATTATTGAAACTCAAAATTCCAAGATTTCAAAAACTTGGAATCTCTAATTTTTCGAAGCAAAAAAAAATCCAGAATTAAGGATCGATCGATCCGGGAACCGACCGGCGACGTGGGAGAAGACTCCCAGCATCTGTCTGGTGACGGTCGATACGTCGAGTCTGTGCTGTTTCGGAATATCTTGTTCGCCGGGTTCCTTCAGCGCCAACACGGCTTCCGAGAGTTTCAAGGATACCTCGGCTTTCTGTCCAGGAACTCTGAAACGCGAAAAAAGGAAAAAAGAAATAATAAAAGAATGAAAATATAATAATAATAATAATAATAAAAATATTATAATAATTAAAATATTCGATTATTAAAATAATAATTAAAACATTCTAATAATTTTATTTGGTTCTAATTCAAATTCCTTATCGCTAATTATTGTTATAACGAATAACGATATTTATAAAATTTCAAATTCCATCGAATCATCAAAATTCTGAAATTTCCAATTTTAAGAAATTTCCAATTTTCAAATTCAACTGAAAATCCTTAAATGGAATTTTTTAACATCGATTAAAATTATTACATTTTTTAAATTTAATTAACAAAAATTTTTTTTAAATGAAAATTTGCAAATTCTAAAAATCCTCGAAATTCCCCAAAATTTATTATTCCAAAAACACGGAAACTCTATTCGAATTTTGGTACCGCAAATTCTCATAAAACGAAACAACCAGAGCGTGACACGGGACATGAAGCGCGAACGGACGGAACATCGAATTTTCCATCTGTCCAGGTCGAAATTTCACAGGTGCACTTACTTGGTGATTTTGAGTTTGCCGACTTCGATATTGCCGGGGGCCTTTTCCCATTTGTTGGCAATGTATTTTGGCACTTTGACGAGCCAGACACCGCGTCCGGCGTTGCTGAGGTCCAGCTCTTTCTCGTTATGCGGAACCACCGTATTTGCCATTTTTCTTTGAATTTCTGACAAGGAAAATTTCTATCCGCTACGTTTATTTACGACAGCATCAGTTTCGTCCTCCACTTACGTCCTTTCTAAATCCCGACGCCATGTTTTACACGTACTACAATTGTAGGACGGTGCTATATGTGTATTGCGCATGCGCCAACGGCACAACTTTAAACATGTTTAAAGTTGTGCCATTGGCGCATGCGCAATATTTTATATATAAATATATAAAAACCGTGTAAAAAAAACAAACGTCGCCATGTTTAAAGTTGTGCCATTGGCGCATGCGCAGTATATATCTTGGACCTAGCAGAACCTTAGACCGTGGCGTTGGATTGTTGACACTCACTATAAGGCCTCGGATATCCGTTTCGGTAAAAATAAAATAAAAAAAACAGCAAGAGAATTATTTGTATAAGAAGAAAAAACAATAAAATATAAAAAAGGAGCAGAATCTGACTGATAAAAATAAAATCTAAAAAAAAAAAGAGAATTTGTGTGAGTTTCTGAACCGCGATATTATTTTTTGTGTTAATATTTTAACACTAACCAATATTAACACCAATTTCTGTGTCGGCTTTGATAATTTAACACCTATTTCGGTTTCGACCTTAACACCCGTACCAACTTCGACTTTCACACCTGTAGCGGATTCGACTTTAACACCTGTACCGACTTCGACTTTAACACCTGTATCGGAT